>JANSTW010043815.1:0-13846 GCA_027564275.1 Diadocidia ferruginosa
TAAGGTTAATCATATAAGCATAACCAACCCATTACAAATTTAAGACAATATAACCTCGTAGTTGAAGTCTATAAATGGAGAATAAAAAAAAATATATATAAATATATAAATATAATTATAAATTATTAGAAATATTTCACGTCATTTATTTTGACCAAGAGCACAGAATAAACATAGATAATCCAGAATGGTCACTTAGTGTAAAAACACTGTAGCTTGAAAAAATTTGAATTTTCTTTACCTCAAAAATTTTACACTACAGAAAAAAGATTTTAGTGTCGCCATAAAGAAATATGAAATATATTTTAGTATTACTGCAATAAAAATATATAAAAGCTTCGCCTGACAATCAGCCATGTTGATTATTATTTTTTTCAGCGGGAACCTGTAGGAAAAAAAAAGCTTCTGACATAGATGTACCAAGATGGCAAGATTTTCCCTTTTAAATTTCAAAAGTATATAACCCTTTTTCCAATAGTATATAGCTAACATAATCCAGAAGAGCCTATAGCTTTCATTTCATCATCATCTTGTCCTTTACTCCTAGACGTAAGAGCATACCAAACAAACAGAGAATGGTCAACCAAAATTTTGGTAACAAATTAACATGATTAATTTACTATCAAATTAACCACCAAAATAAACGACAGTAACTTGTTACTTTTTATAGAGCAAATTATCGTTCAAAATAACAAGTATGCAAATTACCACTTATTTAAGCTATAATTCTACATTTATTTAATAGAATAATAGAAGGCTAATTAACATGTAGAATGGTTGGACAAAACAATAAAAAAAATGCAAATTAAGTATACAAAATTTGTCACCTTTTGGCTTGTTAACTAAATTAACCACCTAATCAAAAGATCACTTTTTAAACACTTTTTCTCGAAATTTTGCTTGTTAGGAAACCTACCATTTTAGTTTAAAATTTACTAAAGCAATAACAACGTAAAAAACATACACAATTGGCGCAAACATTTGACCGATTTTATCAGCTTAACATCTGATAGATCCCTCATAGGGGGACAACAAATTTTAAACTTATTTTTGTAACATGACGGAGTGCTAGGAGCTTGCTTCATCTCTGTCGCTGGTATTCCAGTACCCCCGGGATCAGCCTATTTTAACTTATTTAAATTAAAAAAAGAAAACATCATCGGTGATAAATTGCTGATAATGTTGTTCAATATTTTAAATAGAAATTATTGCATAAAAGGCAACAAATTTACCTGTAAATTATGTTGACAATTTTCTACCAAATTACACGTTAATTAACATGTAAAATGGTTGGACAAAACAAGCAAAAAAGATGCAAATTATGTACAAACATTTTTCACTTTTTGGCTTGTTATACAGGGAAAAATACAGGGAATAAAGTACGCAGCCATTTTTTAAGGTTCAACAATCTTAAAAATGCAAATACAAAAAAAATTCGTAAAAGAATAAAGAAATGTTAGTTACGCCTTTTTTCCATTTGAACCTATTTTCGAAAATGCCAAAGCTTTCGAACATATTCAATAAACGTCATAGCTTATCGGTTCGGCCGATAGGTTGCGCTATACTATCATATCTGGCGGCTCTTTGATTTTTGTGGTCTTTATTTTTTTAAATTACACAAAACACTGACGTGTCTTTGGGAAAAATAATTAATAAAATAAAAATAAAAATACAAAATCGGATCGATCAGTATTTAGATAACTAAACGTAGTATTTTTTTCGCCTGATTATTTGATAATATAAATTTAAAATTTAGTCGACGTGGTATTATTTTGTGTATAAAACGGAGTGTTTATATAGATCGCGCGGTGGAGTGGTTTTCTGGAGCAAGTGGGAATATATTTTGTAAATATTACTTTATTTGGAAATATTCAAAATTATTGAAGCTTATGTAACTGCAAAACCTATTCGAAATAGTACAATACAAAATTGACCAAAGAGTTCTAATAAAGTCCCGCCAATTATGGATGACAAAACAAAGTTCATTGTGTCAGCATTGGGAATATTTTTCTGTTACTTCTATTTTGGAATACTACAAGAGAAGATCACCAGAAGTCGGTATGGCGATCAACACAATGAGGATGGAAGTCGTGGCGAAATATTTACCTTTGCATTGGCCTTAGTCGGTGTACAATGTTTGTGCAACTGGATATTTGCTAGAAGTAAGTATACGCGGAGAGACTGGGTAAATATTAGGCAAGACAGATGTTTTATATTTTTAATTATTTACATTTTTTTTATTACAAAAAATTTAGATAAAAATTGAAATAACTTCTCATATACGCTTTGTAACCGAAAATAAATACGAGTACAGCTGTACAGCGCGGCGCAGTTATAATCTTTTTGGATTAAATTCGTTTATCGAGTAAATTGTTCTTGGTTCAACCAGTGTCAATAGATTGCAAGTACACGAAAGATATGGCAGATTTTTCATATTATTTCAATTTTGAATAGCTTGATATTTTGAATGTCAAAGGCAATGAAAGTATAGTCGATTACCTTCTATACACTCACCAGGAAAGACGTCCAGTCTTCCTCTTACAAGTGTCTTGGATTATAAAAATGTTTTGCAATAACATTCAAAAATATTTAATGAACGAAAAATTAATTAAATTAATTATTATATATATTGTTAAAGATGTTTTAACGCAAAACCCTAGACAGAACCACACAAGAAATTCTAAGATATTATCTTAGTATACCAACAAAAGAACCCTTTTTAAGGATTTTTTGAACACAAAACACCTTAAATTGTCTAATTAAAATAATTCTGGCAAAGGTCTTCTTCAAATTCAATCGAAAAAAAAACATATGTCCATTAAATTTGATTAAATTATTACGATTTTTTGTAAAACAACCTGCAAGAAACCATACAAATGTTATTGCAATAGAAGTTCTCAGATGTTATGCGCATTTAAATGGTTTAATTTAGTAGTTTTCTAATTTTAATTAAAAAATTAAACATTAAATTCACGAATAGATAGTCTAAAGAACTAAACTTTATATTATTAAGATAAATGAAAAATATCGCAATATTATATGCATATCACGAGGGGTACTCACATGTGGAAGTTTTGGGACAACCTCGATGGAAGTCATAGAAGTCATATGGAAATCATAAAAGTCAGATGGAAGTCATATGGAAGTCATGGAAGTGAGATGGAAGCTTATGGGAGTCACATGGAAGTCATGGAAGTCATATGGGAGTCATGGAAGTCAGATGGAAGTCATGAAAGTCATATGGAAGTCATAGAAGTCAGATAGAAGTCATGAAAGTCATATGGAAGTCAGATGGAAGTCATGGAAGTCATAGAAGTCAGATGGAAGTCATGGAAGTCATGAAAGTCAGATGGAAGTCATATGGAAGTCATGGAAGTCAGATGGAAGTCATGGAAGTCACATGGAAGTCATGTAAGTCATATGGAAGTCATCGAAGTCATATGGAATTCATATGGAAGTCAGATAGAAGTCATGGAAGTCAGTTGAAAGTCATGAAAGTCATTTCAATATGGAAGTTAGTGGGACAAATATTTGTCAAGTGATTACCCCCTCGGCATATCATTAACTCAAACAAACAATTGTATTTAATTAATTTTTTTTTTGGGTTAATTGGAACAATAATACACTTTGTGTGTTAAGTTTATAATTTCTATATTTACATATTTGTATCTCCTGTTTTATTAAGCGACATTGAAATTATTTGAACAATGAAGTCTTTAGATTTAATTGAATTCTAATTGCGAAAAACACATTTTTCTGGTTTTTTCATTTTTTTTTTCTATTTTAAAGAGTAAATAAATATTTAGTTTACCCAGTAAACATTAACTTGCGCCAAGTATTGTTACTCGTAAGTGGTCTTTAAAACTTATAATTAAAAAAAACCCTTTAATAGCATTCAAAAGCTATGGCGGCCATCTTGATTTTTTTTTTTTATAATTTTTACGAATAACCAAACTTTTCAATGCAAATATTTGTTTTGTTCTGATCGGTTCATATTCATAATTATAACCCAGATACTACAGTTTCTCAAGAAACTGCCACCTTGAATAAATCCGCCATATTTATTTTTTATTTTTGAAAATTTCTGATAAATTGTCGTAAATCTTCTTAATACAATAACAGATTTTTTTCTTCAAAAAAATCGATTAATAAATTAGATTCACGGAAATGAATTCAAATCCGCCATCTTGAAACAGTATGCCATATTGGATTTTGGATGCACATCTTTTTTTCAAATAATCAAAAAAAAGGAACTATCAAATTCCAAATGTTTACTAAAATATGTCAATATTTGGACTAAGATTTATAAAGGATTTTCGTTTTGCGGTCACCATCTTGAATAATGCTTCGCCATCTTCAAAATTTATTATTTTTAAATTTTATCAATAATAAAATACTGTTTAACACTATCACCTATAAATGAAGGTAATACTTGGCAAAATAGCAAAATCTGTA
The DNA here is from genome assembly GCA_027564275.1 of Diadocidia ferruginosa. Taxonomy (NCBI): domain Eukaryota; kingdom Metazoa; phylum Arthropoda; class Insecta; order Diptera; family Diadocidiidae; genus Diadocidia; species Diadocidia ferruginosa. Next base: position 4,456 of record JANSTW010043815.1, read on the forward strand.
AAGAATCGCCATCTTGAATAAGTCTTTCATTTTGTATTTTAAATTGTTTTATTCCTCAAAAATCATAAAATATTAAAGCTATCGGGTGGTAAAATTGTAATATAATGTGTTAATTTTTGTATAAATTAAAATTGATTTTAGTTTTGGGCGCCAAAAAAATCCACCATTTTGTAAACACTTATTGAAAACATTCATGTTTTGAAAATTTTAGATTTTCTTAACAAAATAATTTTAGTTTCATTAAAAATGATTTATAAATGACGGTGAAACAAATGTCTCAAGAGACGCCATCTTGAATAAATGCACCATTTTGTATTTTTTATTGTTTTTAATCCACAAAAATCACAAAATATTAAAGCTATCGAGTGGTAAAATTTCAATAAAATATGTTACTTTTTGTAAGAATTAAAATTGATTTTAGTTTTGGTCGCCATCTTGAATAAGTTTGGATTTAATTTCTAAAAAATATAGTCAAAAAATCTTATTTTATTTATCATAATAAACAATAAAATTATTTTTAAGAAGACAAAATTAATTCATCAAATGCACTCAAGAGACTGGAACTTTACTAGATATTTATTAGTAACCAATAAAATCCACCATTTTAATTTTAATTTTCGGAAAAGAAATTTTTGAAAATTTAAAATTTTTTTAACTAGTTAATTTTAGTTTTATTAAAAATGGTTTATAAATGACGATGATACAAGACAAAATGCCTCAAAAGCCGCCACCTTGAGTGGATGATCCATTTTGTATTTTTAATTTTTCAAAAAAAATCCTTAAACATCTTAAAATGTTTAAACTAAGCTAAGTGTTAATATTTGACAATTTTTATAATTAAAATTGATGTAAGTTAAAAGTTTTGACCGCCATCTTGAATAACTATCTGCCATGTTTTTTTGTCAAAACATTTAAAAAAATTAAAATCTCTCTATTTTTTACAGTGATGATCATATCGAAACCCCGTAAAGAAGATAAAACTTCAAGCGTTTACTATTTTAGTTCGGCACTCACCTACTTGCTGGCAATGGTCACCTCGAATATGGCATTGCGATGGGTGCCGTATCCAACGCAGGTCGTTGGTAAATCGGCCAAACCGATTCCGGTTATGATATTGGGCGTACTTATCGGCAATAAAACGTACACACCGAAAAAATACGTTTGCGTCCTGTTGATTGTAATCGGTGTCTGTTTGTTTATGTTTAAAGATGGCAAGAAAGGTGGCAGTGCGGAAGTTGATGCCGAAACCGTTGGATTAGGTGAAATATTGTTGATCCTGAGTCTTTGCATGGATGGCTTAACCGGTGCCATACAAGATCGTATGCGGGCGGCCAGTTCACCATCGGCACAACAAATGATGAGTGCCATGAACGGTTGGAGTACAATTATGGTGGGAATTGCTGTAATTCTAACCGGCGAATTAATCGAATTTCTATCATTTGCTTCTGCTTATCCGCATGTCATTGGACAAATTGCTCTGCTAGCGTTGACCGGTTGTTTGGGTCAACTTTTCATATTTATGATGGTAAAGAAAGAATAGTTTTTTTTAAATAAAACGTTAAATTTCCCTTATTCAAAAAGGTTGCATCATTTGGTCCACTCTCATGTTCGGTGGTCACAACAACCCGGAAATTCTTTACCGTCCTGTGTTCGGTCATACTGTTCGGTAATGTATTGGCTCCGCGACAATGGTACGGTGCAATCTTAGTGTTTACCGGTCTTTTTGCCGATATGTTCATTGGTAAGAAAAAGGCGCCCAGTAAAAAATCCATTGCCGAAGATGAGAAAAAACTTTTATCATAAAACTTAATATAGAAAATAAGCGATTATACTAATTATAAATAAATTGTACAAATTGTAAAATTTAGCACTCGCACGTGTGCCAACGTGTGTTGTAATTTTCTAAAAATTCTAGCATGCGTTAATTTATTCTATTAATTTTAGTTTAGCGAAAAAATTTAAGCCAAAATGAGTCGATAAGGTCGGAAAACAATACATTTAACAATCAATGCTTAAGGTGTGCGCACAGCATACGACTTCGTACTATAAAAATCGCGCGCTAACTATAAATTAACCTTACTTTTTCTGATATAACAAAAAAAAAATTTAATTAAGTTTACACATATTAAATTTTTTTTATTTGTAATTATAATCGTGTGCAGCATAGAGATTTATTATACAATATTATATATTTTTAAAATATTAAAATTTTTTAAGAGTTAATCTATGGGTTGTGTTTTTTATTTTACACTTTTATAGATTGCGTTCTATATTTTTAGAGTGAGTTCCAGTAAAAAAAAATTAAAATATTTTTTATGAAAATAAAAGGTACTTATTTTTTTTATTTCCCGCAAATTTTGTTTGAATGATCTTTTAAAAAGATATGTGAAACTCACGCAATATTGAGAATTAAAAAGATAATAAAGCAAAGAGCAAATTTTTTCAAATCAAAACAAAAAGTTTTGTAAAACCTGTATACGAAACAGCTCTGAAACGGCGGGAGAATAACGAATCTAGTACGTTTTTATAGAGTGAATTTTAACCCGTGACTCTAGCACTGCTGATGTTTACTCAGTGTGGATTTTTTTTTTAATTAATTTTGTATGGGAAAGTCTGGTTTTAATTTAATTAAAAGAAAAAGTGTTCAAGCTACATGCGCAAAATTGTGAGCCGAGTTAGATATTAATTTATAAAATTGAAGTCAAGTTAATAATTAGTTAAGTGGAAAAAGAGTTAATAATAGTTTTGACAAAATTTTATTTTTATAAATTAGCTTTAATTATTTAATTTAGGGACGGTGTTTAAAGTTTGTATGCAAAAGTTTTAAAATGCAATATTTTGATGCCCCACTTACTATACGAAATCGCTCCGAGAGCCCACAGTATAACTGGGATGCTGCTTTTACTATTTTTTAACATTTGAAAACAGACACAAACTAACATTTTCTTTATTAGTTCGCATGTTTGAACAACAAATGTTAACTAATAGACATTTACAAAAACAAAAAAAGATGGGAGGCACCTTTGCCTTTAAACTAGAGACCCTAAATAAAATTCCAGAGTATAGGGGAGGCTTAAAAAAATCTCCACGAAAATAACCAAACCCCGTAAGACTGTCTATATTGTGCTCATATTAAAAAAAAAATTCGTAAAAGAACACCGTAACCTTTGACCTGGAGACTCTAAATTCAATCCAAGAGTAAAGCATCGCTAAAAACTCGCCCTCACCAAAATTTGACCAAATCTGTCAACTGATAAAAACCTTTTTTCCATGCTCATATTTTTTGGTCATTTTTCCAAAAAAAAAATCGTATGGGAGCCCACTCTCCTCTTTGACCTAAAGACCCCAAAGTATGAAACTACTAAAAACTCACCCCAAAAAAACTGAGCCAAATCCGTTTACCAGGAAAAAACTTTCTCTATATGCTCATATTTTTGGTTATTTTTACAAACTAAATCGTATGGGAGCCCCCTTCCCTTTTGACCTATAGTTTTTTTTAATGAAAAGTAAAAGCAAAAATGAAAGGATGAATGAATTAAAAATTGTGTAGTGTAAACTTTATGGAGAGTACACCCCTTAAAAAAATGGGAGAGTCTTAAAGTTTGTATGAACAATAAATAAATATATAAATATTTATAGGAGTTGTGTGGTGTCAAATGAAAGGTCTTGACAAGGCTACAATTTTAGTTCTAAGTCGTAACTAGATATTTTCCGACAAGTCAAATTCGGAAGTAGTTTTAGAATGTTCTTCATTCTGTAAGTTTAAATTTGTGATGATTCACCATCATCGCGTGTTCTTTACTCCAAAGCGAAGAAGTATAGGGACCATTTTACTTTTTTTTTCTATCTGACACCTTGGCTTTCATTCATCATCATCCATATTTTTTGGTGATCAGTGGGCGGATTTTACTCTATATGAGGAACCCTATGTGTTGATCTCCAGTGGACACACGACTTTAATTGACTTTAGCGACGAAATTTGCGAATGAAATTTTCCAGCTTTTGAACGATTTCGATCTCACAATCTCTTGTGTACAGAACAGCGAAGTTACACAGTTCTTCATACTAGTTATCAAATTTGTGATAATTGACATTCTCGAACCACAGACCTCCGGCTTACAATATACAGTTGACCATGCCTCAACTAAGATCAGTTTCAATTTATAAGAAATTACATTACACTTTATACTTGTTCTCCAACTTAACGTGTAAAAAATATATGATTTTCGCAGAAAAAAAATATTCCAGTAAATTTATTGTAGATTTTCCGTACAACTTACATTACATTTTTTCATCAACTCCACTGATGACGGGATTAGCCTAGAAATAGTAATTGTCGGTATAAGTAAATTGACACAATTTAAAAAAAAAATTGGCAGGTATTCGTCAAAATATTGTAAAAATATCCACTTTTCGTTAGCGGTGTTCCTTAATTATAATATGTTATGTCCAATAAAGTAAATAATTGAAAACAGGCAATCGGTCTAATTTAAAGCAAAGTTATTCTCAAATAAATGAATCGGTCGGCCAATGTATCCTTAAACCGCTCTCACACATAACTTTATTGTATTAATTTTTATAATATATTCGAGTAAAACAAATTGAGTTGTTGTACGAAAAACTCATTCATTTAATGTGCGTATAACATTTGTCAATTTGATAAAATTATATAATAATTATTGTAAATATACATTTTTTTAAAAAGGTATTATTAGGATTTAGTTTAATTTTCTATATTATAACATTTAGGCAAAACATAATATTGTTAAAGAAATATTTTTTTTAATTTATTAAATTTTTTTATCGTTTTATTTTGTCAATTAAATTTAAGATCTAACAATTGGGAAATAACATGCATTTATATATGCGTAGTAGATAGAAATTTTATTACTTTTTATGGTGTTTTTTCCTCTAGAAATTTAGAATATTATAAGTAAGATAAGTTTTTAGTATATTTATGTAATAATAAAAATAAAATGGTATAGTTAATAATTTTCGGTAGTTTTATGAGCAAGTTCATAATATATGACGTAAGATAAATTATGATGTTCAATATTATTGTATACACACATCCTTCAGATAATTTTCACAATTATATATAAAACTTTATTATTATTATAAGATTGTAATGTTGTGTTGGTATGTAAATGAAATTTTAAAATAATTATTACTAAATTTAGCAAAGATATAAATATATATTAAATTATAAGTATATTTTTCTGGGTTAGTTAAGAGACATTTTTAAATAAAACATAAAAAAATATGAAAATAAAAAATAGTTTTTGCAAAATTTTGGCTGTTATTTTATTAAATTTTCTCAATGTGTGTCTAATGTCCATTTTACACGTTTTTTACATATGTCTTCTCAAACTTGTAACAGAAAATTTATAAAAATCAATTTTAATTTGATAAAATCAATTTTGTAAACGTACAAAATATTTGTCCCGACAACTGGGGTTTAGACAAAAACATAAGGAGACCTCTGTAAAAAACATCTAGTGCATATTGGTTCTAATAGATGAAAATATGTGTTTACTCAATAGTCAATGCAAAAACATTTCATTTGAATAGAAGGGACGTTAAACATCCCTCAAACGTAAGGCGTTACAAGTCCAAGGTAGGCAGCAAACTGGCCAATAAAGAATCTCGTAAAAATTAAATTTTATCGAAAAGAATCTACCTATCCTAGTACCTAACGACCGCACTTGAAATAAAATTCATTATAACGACGCCGCGCCAACTTGAAATCAAAAATTTGAAAAATCTCATGGACTCCATAGTAAAATAATTTTAAAATTTAATTTTGTATGTAGGCGAATCCATGAGATTTAAATTTTTTTTAGGTTAATGTAATAGTTGACGGTCGTTATAATCATTTTTTTCGTGTGGTCGTTACTAGTACCTACTATACACAATTTATTTAATACTTCAAGTCTATAGGAGGAAGGCTTGCAACATATTTTGTCGCAGTCTATAACTATAGGAAACTCGTATTTCTTCAAAGACATACGGCTTTGAATCAAAGGATACCTTTTGAGAAGTCTTAAATATACTCGCAAGCCCTGGTAAAAAGTCGAATATAATCTTTCTAGGAGTTCACTTAGTCCGCATACCTCCTCTTGAAGGCTGGTAATGGTGGTCTCACAAACATTTTTGGTTGAAGTATAGTTTAGATCTTTTGGTCCTATCCATTTCCTACCCTTTCACCAGACAAGACAACTAAACGCATTAAAAGTTGGCGCTCATGTCCTCTTTAGATGGGAAATGTGTCCAAATTTTCGTAAAAAATGTCAGAGATACAATACCCTCAAGCTAAAAAATATTTGAAAAGATTCGACACAGCTCGAATTTTCTGTACAATAATCATATTAAGTGAAGAATGTGAATGAAAGGGTTAGTGCTTAGTATCATATGAACAAATTAAGTTAGTATTGGGTTTTCGAAGTCTGGGATCAAACCCGCGTATTTTCATTTTTTGCACCCCAATTTGCTTTTCTAATTTTTAAAAGAAAATAATTGCTTCCTTCTAAAATTCGCGAACGAAAATGATATAGCCAGGTGATATGAAAATAAGCTAAAAGCAGGGGGTTCGAGATGAGGATGGCTAAGGAAAATTAGAGGACTATATTTAGAAATATATTATTATAAATATAGCCCTCTAAGGAAAATATGTTCAAAAACCGTGTTTTTTTAATTTTTCTCGACCCCTCCCCTCTTGAATGTCCTAGATGTTCCTTTTTTTATTGGTAAAAAGAAAAATCGGTCCGAGAGCACAGAGCAAAACTGGGATGCTGCTTTTACTATATACTTTATGTTTGATCTAAATGTCTAAACTTCCCTATTAACTAACTCATATTTGTCATAAATACTAAGAAATGTGATTTGTGCTCACCCCTCTGCTGTGGAGGGTCGATTTTATATAATTTTTTTTAACTTATCGGTATTTTAAATACTATATAACATCAAACACTTCTCACCCAAAAAACATTTTAAGTTTTATGTTAGTTGCCACTAACTTTTCCGCAACACATGCACCCGGCCTGCGGTTTATAATTTGAGTACCTGCCACACGGTTATACAAAAGTCTCAAAAAGGACTTAAAAAGGACTTAAAATCTTTTTCAACTAATTGTTAGCTTGTAATTATTTCAAATACCTTTAATTCTATACCAATCACTTCTTATCACCCCTCCAACCCTCTAAAAAACGTTTTTTTTTAATTGTTGAAATTACCCTTTATGCGTTTAAGGGAAACGAACGAACTGTTAGTGGATTTGGCTGTTTGGAGAAACCCAGTTTAGATTCTACACATTATTTTTGTTCTGGAGTTAAGATTGGCAAATTACCCTTTCGTGAGTAAGGATAAAAAATAGGCTTCAGAAGTTTAAATTTAGATAGGAAAATAACAAAAAGGACATATGTATGATTTTTTAATATAGAAATGATACACATTTTTTTCTTTAAGAAGGGTGCAGTTTCAAAAATATTAAAAAAAACAGGATTAAGTCAATAAATAATTTTTTATTTAAAAAAATATATTAAATATAAATTTTTAATGACGATTAATTCTACAACATATCCTAATATTCCATTAATATTATTATACAACTGTCTCTTCCTAGAAATTAAATAAATTAAGAAATAATGTAAATACGGCTACTGCCAATCCGCTCATATGATCTGAACAATTATTTTCCAATCTTAATGCATTTCGTTTCGTTCGATTTGTTTCATCATCATACTTATAGCAGCCACTAATCTTATCTTGCCACATGGCGATGTTTTGAATCCATTTGATATGCAAGAACTCACTAAATCCATTAAAGCCACACAGAAAAACTTAAATAAAAAGAGTCTTTAAAATTAAGTTTAATATTACCAAAAAAGTAGGTATACTTTGTTCCAACAATAAATCTCTAAATTCCGATGGAAAATTTAGCCTATAAATTAATCTAGTTTCCATATAAATATTTGAACATAAAAGTGTAATAACGGTTTTTATCGATGATGTTGGCGCCATTGAAGATGTACAGTTGCGGTGGCTCAATATCATATAGTACAGTAATCTAATTTAAAATTTATAATAATTTTTTTTTTAAATATTAGTTTCGTGAGAAAGTTTTTTTAATTTAAATTTCAATTAAGAAAAATACGAAATTTGTATATTCAAAATCGCTTATAACACAAAAAATACTATAGCTCTACATGTTTTAATTTTATTCGTGTTTATAAATTTTAATTAACTATATATACCTACACATTATTAAAATATTAAATTCTTAAAAATACTTAGATTTTTACATAAATATCGGTCAAATATTTTAATTATTTTATTTGGCGCCAAATATCTAAAAAAAATTGTAAAAATTTCATACTTATGAGTTAAGTGATATCCATATGCCAGACCGGTAACATTCATAATACGTTGACAGTTTTTGCTTACTGTGCAATAAATTGGATTTAATATTTCTGCAAGACATTTATCTTCAAAAAAAAAGTGTTTATTAAAAAAACTAATTTACAATTTTTTATAGAATACGTACATACCAGATTCATATTCAATTGGGCTGCCTAAATCCACCTTATCACAATAGTCATCATATGAACTAATTGTAAAATGCGTTGGATTTTGTAATTTCCCATATTGAATAGATTGTTGTTGGAAAGGACGCAATGAACGGTTGGAAATTAGTTTGATTTGAACTGAAATAAAAAATATCGTACAGCAGAAATGTTATAATTTGAATTTTTATAACTAAACTTTTCTGTTGACTATTTAATAGAAATTATTATTATTATTAATTAATATTATTTCTTTACACTAAAAAATCTTTAATTGTACATGAATCAAATTAAAATTGGCGCGCAGTAAATTTTGTTTGACAAAGAATATCGTAAATACGAAGTTTTGAAAGTTTAGGGCCCTCTTGGGTCTTAAATTTGAGTAGTTATATATATTTTAAATAACTAAGATATGTAATGAAATTAAAAGTAATTGCAAAGAATTTGGGGGCCCACTTGAGTCGGGGCCTCTAGGCATTTGCCTAAGTGGCATATAGGAAAATACGCCGCTGACAATGATTTATTGGAAACAAGAAAGCAGACAGCATTTTGTATAACCATTGTGTGGCCAAAAGAAAATCAAGAGGTAGAAAGTAGAAAAGTACAAATTTTAATCCCAAAACTATTGAAAAAACCAGGAAAATATAAAAAATGTTGAAAAAAAATCCTTTGATTTAAATAAAAAAATAGGTCCGAAAGCCCCGAATATAACTGAGATGTTGTTTTTACACTCAGAAAAAAGAACGATTTAAAATTAATATTTTTACACTTTCAATTCTAAATTCTGGAAATTTTTCAGAAAATAATAGAATTAAAAGTTAAAAATATTA
>JANSTW010043826.1:0-13845 GCA_027564275.1 Diadocidia ferruginosa
AAATAAATGCCTTGACAAGAGTTACAAATTGAGTCCTAAGTTGTGGTCCATCGCCCCCTTCCCCCTTCAGAGAGATTTAAAGTTTGTATATGCAACAATTTTAAAATTCTATTTTTATATAGGAAATTATATTATATTACGGTTTTTGTAAAATTTGTTGTTAATTTAAGAATATATACAACTATATAACCCCAATGTACTTTTAAGAAAATTTCAACATGTAAGTTTAAAAAAACATTCAAAACTTGATCATGACTTTCGCCATTATGTGAATTTACGTGAAAATTATCCTAATGCACAGTACCTATTTGAAAATGGGAAATTGGCTTAATTTAAATTTAGTGTGAGTGGTTTATATGTTGTCAAAACAAATTTTTTTACTCAAATATAATATAGACAACGATATTTACGTGTCGCAAGGTTAAAATATTACACATATCGAGAATTTATTTAGCACTTATAAAAAAAGCAAAGGGCGAATAGCGCAACATTTCAGGATGATAAATAAAATAAATGCGGTGTTTTTCCATTTATGAGTCGATAACTGAAAAAACAAATAGACGTAATGGGATATATAATTTCAATTCAATTAGTCGGAACGCCAGATATTCAATATCAAGCCAATTAAGAAATGATAAGTGACTTTAAATATATATGGGGACGAATTTAAAAATGCTTAATTTAGATTTATTTAAACGCTTTTAAGTGCAATTAAGTGACAGTCATGCGGTACTTAAGTTAATATGAGGGAAGATGGTAATGTGGGAAAAAAATAAAATTCAAAGAGAAATAATTTTTATTAAAACAGAAAATATATTTTATTTACTCATTTCTTATAAGATTTGTTAAAAATATTCAAATAATTCATGAAACAAGAAATAGAATAAATTTTTTGAAATAAAACAAAAATTAGGTTGCTCCTAAAAAAAATTTACTCGTCTTTTCTATAGGTGTCATGACATAACAACCAAAGACATAAGACCCCAAAGCTTTAACAAGCTTTTATCTCATTTTTCTAATTCTCAAACAGCAGTTTGTTTATAATTTTTAGAAGAATTTAATCGTATTTTAGCAGTTTTTGGCGAAGACACAAACAATAAATAAGTTTTCGCGTGATTTAAGCTTGTTAAAGCTTTTGGATGTTTTGTCAGGTCCCCCTCTATAGACAACCCAAGTAGAACAAAAGCTGTAAAAGCTTTTTATTTTAGAAACATATGCTAAAATAAAAAGTTTTTATAGCTTTTGTTCTTTTGTTTTCCGGTAGAATGCGCTGTAACGTTTATTTATTTATTATTATTTAAAAAAATTATTAAAAAAAAGTTGTCTGAAATTGCAAATATAATTTCAGACAACTTTTTTTAATAATTTTTTTAAATAAACAAAAATGATGAAAAAATGCACTTGAAAGTATTGCGCCATCTGTTACTAAACCATGGTGTCAGATGGCAACATTGTAAAGTCATCCCTATTACAGAAGTACAGAACATGATAATTTGCAAGTTTTATTTATTTTTCAAATTTCTTGGGAATTAAAATTGTCTATTATTATCCTGAAATAAATTGATTGAATATCTTTACGTATCAAATACATTATCAATTCAATAATAATATTATTCGAGCCACTTTTTCGCTCATTCTATATAGGTATACATTCAAGTATTTACTAACAAATCCAATGATTTATACAAATCTACTAACCGCACAAAGAAGCTAATCTTTACACCACATCGAATTTTCATCTTAACGTATAATATCCGGAGATATTGTGTATAATATGATGTGCCCGCCACCATCACCACTGCGCTGCAGAACACGTTTCCATTTGTCATCACCATGGCAACTGTGAGTTTCACGTTGAGATTTTCCTTTTTTTTATTATTTCATTCTGTCTATATAGATATATCGTATGATCATATAATATACCTATTCAATCCTCTCATACTTCCCGAATTTATGTTTAGCTTATACCGAAATATATATAGGAATATTATCCATAGAGCACGAAAAAAAATAATAAAATAAAAATTCAATTCATGTCTATATATTGTATGTAATATGTGAAGAGCAATAAGGACGCAGGACGTGTTAGGGGATATAAGCTTTTTATTTTGTTTGATTTTTTTCTTCTGTATATAATATATATTCCTAGAGAGAGGATTTTATACAGCATGTATGCTGAATCCTGGCATATCCTGTGTATTATAGAATTGTAGTTATATATCGTCGGTCCCAACGACAAGTATGTCAACTTGATTAGTTATTTACATCACAAGAATTAGCATGAAATTTTACACATTCTGTAAGAATGAAAAATTCCAATTTGCAACATTTATTTCTATAATTTTTAATTATTCTCCTAAAAAAAATTACTAAACGAGTTATCGGTGACATGACATAACACCCAAAAGCTTAAAAAAAGCTTTTTTCTAATTTTTTCTAATTCTCAAACCCGTTAAAGCAACCAAGCCAATATATAAACCAATCGCTTTGTTTATAATTTTAGAAGGTAAATTTTTAGCAGTTTTTAGTGAAGACACTAACTAAAAAAAGTTTTCGTTTGATTTAAGCTCGTTAAAACTTTTGGATGTTTTCTGTTCGGCCGTTATATCAGGTGACCGAGTTATCATATTTATCATTGGAACTGACGACATCTATACACACACAAAATATATACAAGAAAAAACTTATTGTTTTTATCGCCGGGAATAATTTTTTTTTGAATTTTTACTTTTTCGCTGATTTACATTTTTTTCCCTTTACTAAATATTGTAATTTTATTTTTTCTTTATAAAATAAATTGTATACGATAAAGTTATAAAAATAATAATAAAAAAAAATCCCAAGAATTTTGTGCGGTTGGAAAATTTTGCCGCGTACTTAAAAATGCCAAATCAAAAATTGTTAAAGAAAAGATGCCAGGAAAAAAGTGGAAGATAAAGTCGCTTAAAACCATTCGCTGTGTTGTATATATGGTGTTAAGGTATTACAAGAGATTAGTATCTGCGTGTACAAAGTATAGGTATATAATACGGAGAAAGAAGGGGAGCTTTAAGCTTTTTCTGTAAAAAAGTTTATGTTTTTATTATACACAACACAAAAAAGCGTATAACTACATATTCATTTAGTCGATTTTTCGGATTTGAAGATTTAATTTAAAATATGTGTTTTGTATATATGGTAGACGCACATATTTTGTGGTAGAAATTTGTCGTTTTTCTTTCGCTATTGATTTTGAAACGATATATACAAGGATATTTTGAGGATAAAGCGAATTTTACGTTATTAGCTGACTGAGGATAAAATGAAATGGTTTTATACTGCGAGAAACAGACGATATGTGTGGAGTACTTTTTTAACACAAGTGTTTTCCAACTAACACAATATCTTATTTTTTTTACAACTCCCAAAAATTTATACGTATTTTAATTTATCCAACATTAGACCCATCAGATACTAATTGTATATGATATTTCTGTATCTAAAAATAAATGAAGTTTTCTTAATATTCATTTTAACCATACTTATCTCAAACCAGTAATAGGCTCGATAGTACTTTTAACGGTTTCAATTGATCATTCGTTATACATTAGTACAGTATTGTCTGCAAATAGCTGGATTTGTCCTATCAATGGTAATTTAAAAATATCAATAATATAGATTCGAAACAAAAAAGGTCCCAGAATGGATCCTTGAGGAACACCACACTTAACACTATAATATTAGTATGCAATGTTTAAATTTAAAACATATTAAAAATTTTAAATTTAACTTTAAGCCTATTATACAAAAAACAAAAAAATTCTCGCAATTCGATGACATTAACTTCAAATTGATTTAAATTGGTTGTTTTGACACATACATATACATAGCAGAAACAAATCCGCACATATTAAATAAAACGCCCCAATAAATATTCCGCAATAATTTTTAAATTGACAGTATTTAGACAAGCGAGGTCTCTAATCCACATATTGTTGCTAAATTTTTGCACATTATTTTATTTTTTTCACAAATGGGGGAAACATACGAAATTCAATATCTACGCTATTATAATATATAAGTTAGTCATTTTCCTATATATAAATTGATATACTGGTGATGTGGAATCTATACGTATAGTAGTAATAACAAGAATGTATAAAATGATTCTGTATTTTATGTATGTGAGATGTCAGAGTGTGGTGTATAAATATAAAATTGGATGGTCACTACATAGTTTTAAATGAGAATAATAAAAAAAGTGTATAAAATTGCCCAAAAATAAAAAAGGGTCACATAAAAATCACCCCATTTTAACAATCTGTGCCGCATATTGTACATTTGAAATGTGATATGTGTGTGCGGTGACTGCTTGCTTAAATGCGGTGTTAAAACGATCCCATTTTTTTTGTTCGTTTGAGCTTTTTATACAGCTATCCATCCATCCCGAAATGCTTGAGGTGAAATGAAATAAAAATGACAATAAAAGTATTATATAGATAGGGCAGGCTCATATCAACATAATATTATATTTTCCTACGACGAGTACCTATAACCTATTTTGTATATACATTTCTCGTATATTATGATTTTTATGGGAAAACTTTTATAGATATTTCAGCATTTTCTTTTTTCGTTTTACAAGTGATTTATATTGTACCAGTATGAAAAAGATTTTTATTGCCCCAACCATTTTGTTTCTTTGCTGCTTTTTTATGTTCATATATCTATGCGAAAGTTACGGTGCTATTTTTCTTTAATATTATTGTACTATCATTGTGTTTTGTATACATCAGTACCCAGATCTACTATGTATTTGCGGATCCCACAAAATTCCAAATGAAACATTTCACTTTTTTCGGTTTTATTTGTGCGGGCGCCCATAAAATAAAACCATCAAAAAAATATATAAAAAATAAAATAAAAATAAAACTCCACTTACCTTATCATCGTCTCCTTCACTATCACACTGTAATGAAACATAAAAAAAAGAAATTTAATTTTTTGTTCGTATTTTTTATTGTATAAAATTTATGAAGATTTTAATATTATTATATAAACAAATTATATGCGGATAATCTTTGAATGTGCGGATTATTATCATAAAAAAGTTGAAAATTTTATGTAGCTGTGTGTAATAAAAAGCTTTATTATTTTGCACAAAATGAATATAATGCGCGAGAGTCAATTATATTATTCGCAAAGACTTATAATGCGATAAATTATCTTGAAAATGTTCACTCTTAAAAAGTTAATTTATCTCAAAATATTTAATCTGTCTCATCTAAATGATTATTATTGGAGTTTTAAAGCTTTTTATTTTAAGACATTCTAGACCGTAAAAGTGAAATATGAAAATCAATCGACAAAAATAGTATATAACAACTTGTCAGTCAATTTCACTAACAATTGATTACATATTGGAAAGTAGATCATTGTTAATGTAATCGGTTTCGGAGGTAATGTCATGGTATTCTCTGACCAGGAACCAAATTTTTATTGAGAAAATGACCTTTTCTCTTATGTCAAATGAGAACCTTTTCACGTGTTGGGTTCTAGAAGTAATCCCATCCCCTCTAGAATGGAACCAACCATTTTTTGATAAACTAACTTTACCAGGTTATACCCAAGGAGAACCTTCTCACATGTTCGTTTCTGGAAATATACCTATGGAAGGGTCTGGAATGGAACTAACCATTTATTCGAGAAACTAATTTCTCCAGGTCATACAAATATAGACGTTTTTTAGGATTTGATTTTTATGATATTTGCTCGTATATACCCAAGGTGAAACTTCTCACGTGTTCGGTTCTAGAAATAATCCCATGGTACATGGAGCCTCTGTAATGGAACTAAACATTTATTCGACAAACTAACTTCGCCAAGTCATACATATACCCAAGGAGAAACTTCTCACGTGTTTGGTTCTAGAAATAATTCCGTGGGAGCTCGACTTGGAATGCCACAAACCTTTTTTTCATTCGATAAATTAACTTTCTAGGCCATGTATATTGCATACCCATAAGGAGAACCTACTCACTGGTTCGGTCCTGGAAATAATTTCATGGGAGCTCGACCTGAAATGAAACAGACCATTTTTTCGAGAAACTAACTTCTCCAGGTCATGTATGCCCAAAAATAACCTTCTCACGTGTTAGATTTTGGAAAAAATCTCATGGGAGTCTCTGGAATGGAGCCAACCATTTTTGAGAAGCTAACTACTCTACTATTTTTTGGTAGGTCCTACCAGCCGATCTTTCAGTGAAGTCTAATTAAGAAAAAACGTCTAATTTGAGGCTTAATATTAATAAACTTTCTCAAGATCGATAGATAAAACTGTGCAAATTTAAAGATGATTTAAAATCAAGTATACTCAATTCTTTACAATGCTAAAAAGAAGAATGATTTAAAAAATTTGGAAGCATCCAATTTCAAAATTATTTTTAAGAAATCCGCAACAAAGATTAAAAAAAAAATGTTGAGAAGATGGATTTATTTTACTATTGAATTTAAAAATATTTTTTTTTTGTAAACAGAAAAATACTTACGATATATCCTTTGCCGGAACTACATCTACTGCTTGCCTGTGAAAAGAAATTCAGTTTGTTTTTTATTTTAAAATAATATCTTATTGACTGTAATAAACTTAATTTTAAAAAATATGAAATACTTTGTACACTTACATCACTAAGTCTGTCTCTGGAACTATCGGCATCTCTTGGTGCAACAGATGATGTGGTTAATCGCTCCGAAGCTCGTCCACTATCATCAGATGTTCCAGGATCATGAGCTAATGTTAATGAATTCTGAAACAAAACAAAAATATTAATAAAAATAGATTTTATCGAAAAAATTCTGTATAAAATAATTGTTTCTTATAAATTAATCAGAAATCAATTTATTGCAGTGCAGGTTACTTAAAGTTTGACCACACACAATAAACTATATAAAATAAATTCTTTGAAGATTTATGTCTTATCTGTTGTAGTGGCGGCGCAGTAATATTAGTTTCTATATAATAACTAAACAACTTGGAGCTCATGTAGTTTTACTTTGCATTAACTATATATGTATAACATATACGCAACTATATAAATTTTAATTAAGCTCATGTTGTGCTCAATATGTATTCCTTAAAAGGATCTGTTTGACAAATTGAACAATATATATAGAATAACTTTATTAACTATATATGTATATATTATATAGTTGTTTACATAGAGAACAGATTTATGATTTTATGTCTAACTTATGTGATATTTGAGAACGTTTCTCTCTTCGAAGAAGGCGTATCGTCAACCGTCATAGCGCTTTAGGATTTCTGGTTAGACCTTGCTTTGGGAAATGGTGGAATAGAGAGAAGCTGTGTCCGAATTTACTTCTTCGAAAATCATTGTATTTTGTATATGTATTTATTTATTTTCAAAAATTATAGGTTACATATATAAATTTAAAAAAAATTTCACCTCAAAAGAAGATTCAATATTTCAAAAAATAAACATTAAACATACTGGCAAAATTCCCATGACTAAGACGAATAGTAGTCGCACGTATACGATTATCAGAAAAATTCTACTAAAAAACCATTGACCGAACCCCGCAAATAAAATCTCGCCTCCCAAAACAACTATTGCTTACACATAACAAGATCCTTAAGTTTATCAAATGTTGGAATGGGCATACCATTTAATACAATGTTTGACCAAACCAGACGATCGATATTATACTTACGAATGATTAAAGACTTACTTTTACCGGGATTAAGAAAAAGCTGGTTCTCTATCGACCAAGTATTAATTGAATTTTTGTCACAAATCTTTAATAAAAATTGAAAACAACAACGTTTCAAGAACTAAGCCCTGTGGTACACCAAAAGTAAGCAGCATATAGGTAGAAACAAATTTTGTCAATAACAACAAATTTCATTCGATCACTTCGATCACTAAGGTACGTATATATGAGATTTATGAGAGCACAACATATTATGATTAACACTGTCAAAGGCTTTAGAAAAATCAAGTAATTAGAAAGCTGTGATATATAATTAAAGATCAGCTTAGATTCGTTATCTGAAAATGCAGACTCGTACAACTCGTAATTCGGTTTTTGAAAATTTAGTAGAGATGAATAAAACATTCTTGATGTTATTAAATTATCATAATTTTGTATTTATTTACTCATAGATAGGAAGTAACGATGCAAAATGTGCCATGAAATCTCAGAATCCTAAAAAACTATCTTTTTCCTTTAAAAAAAAGAGACTTACAACTTGAGCAAATTTGTATATGAGACTAAAATATCAGAGTGCAAAGTCTCATATATTTACATAAGTGTATATATATATATGTAGAATATTCAATCGATATTATTGATGATATTCCTGACATGAATAATATATAATGGTTCAATCAAATCATGTATGCCTGCTTTAACTTAAAAATACAATAAATTATACAAGAAAAAAAAGGAATTGAAGAAAAATTCAAATAAATATATTTTATTTTATTCTGCGGAACTCAAACTCAAATAAAAAAAAAACAACATACAAAACTCTGATCTTTTTCAACATTTTATTTTATAATAATGCAGTCAATGTATATATATGTTTTATATAAACTTTATATACAATTTACATATTGTATATTATGTTAAAAATAAAATAATATAATATTATTATTGTCTACGACTTTATTTCTTTCAAAAACAAAGACAAAAATATGTATATTCACATAAAAAGTAATACGTCGATATAAAAAAATATGTACACAAAAGAAGAGAAATAATATGACAAAAAATAAAATCGAAAAAAGAAAAACAATTCAAATGTTATTTCAAGAAAATAGAATTTATGCTGAATTTTCCCTAGATCCTATATATCCAAGGATATATATCTTTTTCATCTCATTAACATTTTTTGTTGTGTTTTGTTTTTCTATTTTCCAAACTCTATACAATGTATGCAATACTTCTGTTTTATAAACAGATTTTTTAATCAGGATCGAATCCAGAGAGGAAAGACTTAAAGCCCTGGAGGGGTTGAAAGTGTTCAGTGGTTTAGGTGATCAAGGATTCAGAGATTCAGGGAGTCAGGTGTTTAGATGTTCAGATTCTTAGGTGTTCTTGGTTTCAAGGGTTGTTCAGGTGTTGAGATGTTCGTTTGTTCATTTGTTTATGTGTACCGATGTTCAAAGATTTAGTCAATTTTTCAGGATTTCGGGTTTCTTTGTTTTGTTCAGGTGTTCAGTATTTCAGATATTCAGGTGTTGAGATGTTGAGATGTTCAGAGGTTAAGGTTCTGATCTTTTAAGGTTCAGTCAGGATTTTAGTGAATCAGGGGTTAGGGGTTCTGATGGGGCTTTAATGGTTCAGGTATTTAGAAGATCAGGTGTTCATTTCATTGTTTCAAGAATACAGAAGTTCAAGTTTTCATGTATTCATTGATATATGAACGAGATCAAATCTTCAATGGATTATATGTTCAGGGATCAAGGATTCAGAGGTTAAGATTTTCAAGTGCCTAGGTTCTCAGTAATTGTTCAAGTATTCAGAAGTTCAGGGGTTGGGAGGTTCAGATGTTCAGAGGTTTAGTAGTTCAGGTTTTCAGAGGTTCAGATGATCGGGGTAGAGAAGTTCGAGGATTCAGGAGTTTATGATCTTAGTGGTTCGGATTAGGATTTCAGATGTTCAGGTGTTCAAGGGTGGAGGGTATAACGTTCGATTTTGATGCGAGACTTAAAAAAACTGTATGGGCACCTTAGTTACAATACATGAACAAGAGTATATGGTAGAGGTAAAAGAATTATAAAAAGATAGGTCAGTTTGGAGATGAACGATCACATGAGACAAGCAAAAAGTGGCGACGAAAGTAAGCGGGTAGAAAAACAAAGGTGAAAAAGAAGGTGAAAAGGAAGTGTCAGAAGTCAGGTATTCAGGAATTCAGAGGAACTCTTTACCTTTATGTATTCAGGTTTACAGGGGTTCAAATATTTATAGGTGTTCATGAGTTCAACGGATAAGGAATTCAGAAATTCAGGTGTTCCGAGTGTTCATGTGTTCATTGTTCGGTAAACCTGGAGATGTTTCTATTATTTTGTTTGTGGCGAACACATTACAATTTAAAAAAAAAGAAAATTTATTTTTAATAAATCAACATTTTTTTCGCCTCGAGAACTTCGACTCTGGTTTTAAACCATTTCTATAATATTATGTAAGCTCTTTACCTTCACAATAAACTGAAAAATAATAATATGTAAAAAACATGTACCCATCCATATATACTTATATACTCGCACATAAAGCTGATGCTGAGTGCAGCAGTAGCATCAGTAGTCAGTACAAAGAAAAATGTAAAAAGAAAATGAAAATAATGGTATGCGGATGTTTATATGCAAAAGGTTTTTCCTTAGTTTTTTTTTATTATTTTTCATTTTTTTTCCTCTTTATTCAAAAGAATTGTAGCATTTTCATAAGAAGTTCTAACAAAATATATATATGTTTATGCCATCATGATCATCATATTATAATGACTCTTTGTATATATGCTTTTGTATATAATATTTATGTATATTTATTTATATGTAAAAATAAAAAGTTCTTTATACAATAATGTCTTTTCTTATTAATATAAACAACAAAACTACACAAAAAAAAATTAAAAGAAAAAAACATCGAATGAATAAATAAACATAAATGTCAACATATAATATAGCTCCATATATAATATGCCAGAGGCGATCAGTCTAAAGAAGCCGCAGGTTGAGCTCTGCTAATATTGATATAATGCGAAGAAAATAAACAAAAATTAACACATTCAGGCTGCTTACATATGACATCCTTAAACTTAGTTTATATTTTCGTTATTTACAGCGAAAAAGGGATAAAATGATATACTTTATAAAACATGAATACATGATAATTAGTTAATCTATTTTTTTTTAAATGTTCACAGTTCACTACTGATTTTTCTATTACACATTATAGATCAGAGGCGAATCATATTAAAAAATGGTGAAAAAGTGTGCGAAACCGACAACGAAATGAGTAAAATTCTGTTTTCAGCCATTTTCGAGTAGAGATAAGGACGCATAGATATTTTGTGTAAGAACATTTTATCGGTAAAGTAAATACCTTGGTGGTTACGGCATTTCAAAAATAAGTAATAAGACCAAAAACAATTTAAAACCAGACAAATCGACACAAAAAAATGATAGCTTGGAAAAGCTTCTACATATCGCGACGTGAGAACCATACAGTTTCATCTAAATAGGAATTACATTGCAGTTAGATCGCGATATAGCTACGTCTCTATAGTCTATGTTAAATTAAATTTTATGGTATAGCGACGTAATAAATCCAGCAGATTAACAGTCTTCAAGTACATTCTTATATTATTTATTCTATGATAAGACGTCTTATGGACTAAGAATTTTTCATTTTCCAATTATCTTATATAGACAAAAAAATAGGTAATTTCTCTGAAAAAATTCTCTAACATATTTAATACATATAAGTATTAACAAGGACAATATATTTTTTCAAAGGCCAAACCCTGCGAAATTTTTTTTCAGTTAATTTAATCGAAATAACGATTCACCCCTGCATTTGTTTATATAGAAAATTCGGAAAGATACATAGAATATGTGTAATAAAATTTTATTTTATTATTCAACTCAACCACAAAAAGAAAAATAATATTGAAGTTTTTTTTCGGTGAATTTCGTTTTTCCAGAAATTTTCTCTTTTTCCTCTTCTCGTATAGTATATGCGAATATATTTGTTTGTTTAAGTTATTAAAAATGATTACCCAGCTATAAATTTAAGATTTTCGGGTTTATTATGAGCTGTGTGGTGTGTGCTATATATACAAAGTTGAGTTATTTTCTTGTGGCGGCTTTGTCTTTATGTATTATTATTCATATATATACATAAAATAAATTTAAGCGTGTCAAAAGCTTATCATAATATTTATTATAATATGCTAATAATCACATAATATTTTATGCATTATAATAATATGTTGTAGTATATAGTTTTTAGGTTTGATTTTATCGATTATTATCAAAGGCGATACATGAAAATAAATTATTTATTAACGCGAATTGGTGAAAGGATTTTTTTTTAAATAATTACTTGTCTCATGCTATCTCATATGTCATGTGTATACAAAATTGATCAATGTTGAAACGTTTGATGTCACTATATAGAGGTAAGTGATTGTTTTGGTGTTGAAATGTTACCTGAAATTACTAACATACTTTGTATCAGAAGAATAACATATACTATAGGCTAGAAATAGAATAATGAGAATATTTTAACGAAGTTTTAAGACACTTTGTAGTTACATGGAGTTCACTTCTATTTTAAAAGTAAAATCATATATAAATAAGTAATTAGTAAAGTTATTTTTTGAGTCATAGAAGTCATTTAGTAGACATAAGAAGTTCTAAGTTAATCATATCAAATTTACATAATGCGCTTATCTTGTATGGTAAGCATATAGACATCTTTTGGCTTAAATATAAGTAAGTTTTGTTTAGTCAATTAGAAGCTAAAATTTATCCAATTTCTTGTCGAATGTTGTAAGCTACTGATCATTAAAAATATAATATAAAAAAAACTAATTGCATCAATCGATAAAAAAACAAATTTGTGCAATAACATTTAGTTGAATTAATTTTTCAAATTATATTATTGCTGCAACAACTTGTTTTGTTTGGTGTGTTTTTTTATCAATAATTTTTTATTTTCAATTATTGTATTTTTTAAACAAACATGTTATTTATATATACATCAATTATTGACATACCTCAGCTATTTTTTTATTTATTTTTTTATTATTGATATTATTAAATCAACATTTATATTATTATGTTATTAACAAGAGAGAACATTTTTTTTGCTTGTTTCAATATATAAAATATTATTACATGGCCAAAAGTATAATTTATACTTGTGAATTATTAAACAAAACGATTGGAAAAAAATATATACAGACAACACAGAAAAAACAAGCAATTTATTTTACACAACAATCTATAAAAATGTACAGAGCGCAGAAAAAAAAGAAAGAATTTATTAATAATTCAACTTATTTTATATTTATATATTTACATATTAAACGAAATTTATACTATCATTGTGCTGTCGTGCTGTCAATGGATGGTAAATTATATGGTTAAATTGAGACAGGTATATATATACATACAATATGTAATGGATAATTTATAATTTAAAATTTAAATGTAAAAAAAATGTTTTGATTATAATTTCATAAATAATATGATAGAGCAATTTATGCAAATTGTTTCATGAAAAAGCAACTATATAATATGATGACAGATAAAGAAATCATTAAATTAAATTGTCCATTTACATCCAATTTATAAGTTTTTTTCAATTTTCAAAAATAGTCGAAATAGTTCTTTTAGGACGAGCCCCAACCTAAAAAAATTTACCAAGTTCCTCTAAAGTCTAAACAAATTAAACAACGAATTTTCATAACCAACAAATTCTGGAAATTTCAGTATAATCGGAAGGTGTTGCGACAAATGCACTGATGAATATACCTAGTACAAAAAACGAAATTTCAGAGGCATCCTAATTCTGAATTGGACCATCCTATTGGTTTAAAAAATACGAGCCTAATGAATTTTGATAACCAGCAAATTTTGAAAGTTTAATTCAAATCGTTGGGATCCACGATGGTAAATATTCACCTAATAAATAATAATATTAATAATTTGCCACTACAACCCGATTAGGGTCTTGGGCTAAAGCATTATCACTGTTTATCTGATTACTAGGTTCTTTCATGACAAACCGTTTTTAATGTGGAATGTTGTCAGCATGTCGCACCGGTATATTGTT
>JANSTW010043837.1:0-13844 GCA_027564275.1 Diadocidia ferruginosa
TTTTTTAAAACCCCACAATTTTAAACAACGAGTATTTCATTCCTGAGCGTAGCAACGCACGCCGGGTACCAGCTAGTTACATAAAAAAATTATTAAATTATTATCTACAATTCGAATTATATATAGAAATTATTCATATTATTTTTAATAACATTTATATGGTTTATTTTATTAAACATTTCATACAGTCGCACATAAAAATTAACCACAAAGTTTATACATTTTTGTATGTAATAAAGAAAAAGAACAAAATTAGAATAATAACGAAAATTTTGCATAATTAGATCTAATCTAAAGATTTCTTTGTCTTTTTCCTGACTTTTTTAGAATCGACGAAATTTGATTAGAAATTGTTAGAGATGTAAAAACTTTGTGGTTGCTATAGAAGTTGAACTTATAAATTTTTTGCATCGAAATCTGTTGCACTTTAAGTTTTTAAAATATTTAGATTAAGATTTTTTCTCGTCTGTTTCCTAACATTCATGGCATTCGATTAGAAATTGTTAGAGAATGTCAAAACATTGCGATTTCTATAGAAGACAAATCGATTCGCTCATTTTTTTCATCGAAATATCTGTTGATTGTAGTTTTCAAAAGATTCATATATGCTAACCACAATTTTTTACAAGTTTCCTGACTATTTTAGAATCAACCGGTACTATTCGATTAGAAATTGTTAAAAAATGTCAAAACACTGCGATTGCTATAGAAGACAATTCGATTCAATCATTTTTTCATAGAAATCTATTGCTTTAGAATAAATTCTATGCTACTCATGAATTATTTTGCATGTTTCCTGACTATTTTAGAAAATCCACGGAATTCGATTAGACATCGTTAGAGAATGTCAAAACGCATTTCGATTGCTATAGAAATGCAATTCGATAATTGATTCGATCATTTGTTTCATCGATATAATATGTTGATTTTAATTTTTATATTTTTCTTTATTTAGATCTGTTTCCGTCTGTATCTAGACTATTTTAGAAAATCCACGGAATTCGTTTAAAAATCGTTAGAGAATGTCAAAACATTGCGATTAAAAACGAAAAAACTTTACGATTGCTATAGAAGCCAGTACAATTCGTTCATTTTTTTTTTCATCGAAATAGTTATATGTTGATTTTAATTTTTAGAATTTTTAGATTTAGATTTAAATTTTTCTCGTATATTTCCTGACTATTTTAATTCACGTAATTTGATTAGAAATCCTTAGAGAATGTTAAAACATTGCTAGTCTCGAACACAAAGGTCGGATAACATGGATAGCTACTTCAACAGTAGAGTTACCTATATATAATAATATATAATTGACTGATCCATTTACAAAAAATACAATATTCGCTTGAAATGCCAAATTTTGTTTAATTTATTTAAAATAATATTATTGAGTTTATAGACCTTTGTGTCGCTGATGACGATTACGTAATTAGAAATAACATGTAGAATATTCGATGCAGTAATTAATAATTTTTAAATATTATTAAAAATATACAAAAACAAAATATATTTAATTAAACATAGTAATGTATTAAATCCACCGACTTAATTAAAACAATATATACGTTATATAGAATATATATAACGTGTGTTTACAAACGATTTTTTTATGATAATAGATCCCTTACTATATAATGTTCTACAAAATAGGTATATGAAGAAAAAAACTAAATACTAATCATCATATATACGCACAATATTTCAAATATAATATATTTCAACAGCATATGTGTTAGTGATATTATAGATAGGAATACGTGTTATATATTTTATCAGACGATATATAATATTATATTTATAAATATATAATTTTGTATAAAATTGTTTTTCAAGTTTTTTCTTTAACATTTTCAATTTAAGTCACTTTATGAGCAGAATTGATGTGTGTATAGTGTGTGTAGTTAATTTATTATAAGTTGTTGTTTTAGTGACTTAGAAAACTTTTCGTAAAATGGCTTCAAGAGTATTGTGTTCGTCTAAAAATCTTTTTCAATTAATTAATAGTGAATTAGCTGCAAGATGTATGTCCACTGGCGGGCCAAGTACTATTGGTTTTATCGGTTTAGGTAATATGGGTGGTCACATGGTTTCAAATCTTATGAAGCAGGTTAGTTCAATTCAATTATATAACTATAGGTTTAATTATTCGCATATATATGTAAATATATAGTTAATTATCCACTCTTCATACATAGTAACATATGTTAAAATGACTTTATACTTATAGTGTTGTTGTTAGTTATCTTATTGGAATTAGAAATACTACAAGAGAATATAATTTATTTGCAATAATATAATAATATTTTATATAAAAATATAATTTACTACAAGTACCTATGTAATAGTTATATTCTGAATTTAAAATTAATTTAGTTTTTCAACTATAGACCTCTATATATTATATAATAAAACTATATATGGCATATGCATCTTTATACAGTGAGACACACCTCCAATTTTGACCATTCATTCGATGGCTTGTTTACATTTTTTCTAATATAAATATAGAGACAATATAAATGTTATTAACTACTTTCAATAAACTTATAAGAACGCGTGGAAAGTTTTATTTGTCTATCTTTATCTTTTTATTAGTATAAATATAAACATACTAAAATACTGTACAAAGTGTATAATATATACTTTACTTTTTTATATTTTGTTACTAAGTACCGCAACCATACAAAATATATAAGTATAATATACATTAAAGTATACCAAAAAATACTACAGTTTGTGTACACGTTTAAAATGTATTTATATATAATTATATCATATCATATAAATATATAAAACATATATTAGTATATATGCCTATCTAGATAATCTATAGCTTACCTATTTTTAGTTAAATGAGATCAAATTTTATTTCATATGAGATAATCAGAAAAACTTTTAATATTCAAATATAATTAAAGCTATATATTATGTATATACAGGTATTTTGTATAGGAATGATAACAAGACGAAGATATTTTTTTTAAAGAACCATTTGCGAGTATTGAATGGGAAGCCATATGTAAAATTCTAAGTGTAAAACTAATTACAAACAATACTCAACTTGTTGCGCTACAAGCACAAGACAACAATTAAAGAGCCATCTAAAATTTCTGAAAGAAGCTTTTTTTGAATCTAAGACCGGCTCTGAATATATATTATGTTATATATAAAAATACATATATATAATATTATAATTTTATTTTAACTAAGCTAATTTATCACATGAACAATATTTATTTTGCAAATAATTTTTATAATTTAATGATATACTTGAATGTACATCAGTATCTAAATTAAAAAACTTGCGTACACATACTTATATTACCAGTTATATAATACTATACCATATACTGGCTTAATGTATAGTTTTTACTAATCATTGAAATGAGCTTAATTTAGCTTACGCAAAAGCTTTGATAAATTATAATATAATGATAAATTATATACATATACTTATGTTCTTGGCTTATACTTTCGTTATCAATATTATATCATACTCAAGAAGGCCTGCCTTGAAAATTTTATATATTCCATTTATATAAGGAAAATTCTGATTTGATAATTTATTCGCATAATATTAATTATATAACATTTATATAATATTTTATAAAAATTGTCTTATCACTCATATAAGTAATTAGTGATGTTCAATATAAATAATGAGTATATATATAATATATATATAAATATACATATATTATATATGTTCTGTGAGAGTTAACTGATAATGATTGGAAACAATATTATTTAATAATAAATTAATATTAAATAATATATACTTACTATAATTACATACAATATTAAGATTATAACTTTTTATGTTTAAAATTAAAAATTTTGTTTATTTATTACTTTAATTTTACCTTAACTATAATATTTAAAATTCTCTTAGTTTTTTATTTAAAATACCTATTATATTATTATAGCCTAAGTATATGAAAGATATCACTTGTGTGTGCAAAAAATACCAACAAAGCGACTCTTGATTTTTTGTTTGTGTGTGTTTTGTGGTAAGTAGGTACCTCCCAAAAAATTTGACCATTTTATAACCCTGTTTTTGGACCAAACTTGGTATAGTTTTTTTGCTTTTCAGACAACATCACAACACATAATATAATATCATCCGATATGTATGGGCTTTTCAAAATTTCTTGGTTAACATATCTAAAAATAAACCATTTAATTCTGATAAATAAATAATTATAAAATCTAATATTTATAAAAAATAAATTTCAGGGTCATAAATTAAATGTGTACGATGTCTCGAAAGCCGCTAGTGATGCACTTAAGGCAAAAGGTGCAACAGTATGTGCTAATCAACAAGAAGTGGCTAAAAATGCTGATTTCGTAATAACAATGTTGCCAAATAACGACATTGTAGCCAACACATATGAAGTGATGGTCAAGGATGGTGTAAATAGTAAAACAATCTTTATTGATTCAAGTACAATTGATCCAAATGTTGCAAAATCGGTAAATGAAAAAAATTCTTTAATTTTTTATTGTTGCTAAATTGTTTTTTTTTAGGTGCAACAATTAGTTTCATCGAAAGGAGCTAGATTTGTTGATGCACCAGTATCGGGTGGAGTTCCCGGTGCCGAAGCTGCAACTTTAACCTTTATGGTAGGCGGAACATCTGCTGAATATGATGCCGTTAAACCTACATTAGAATGTATGGGCAAACGAATTACACATTGCGGTGATTATGGTATGGGTCAAGCTGCTAAAATTTGCAATAATATGCTGTTGGGCATTTCAATGATTGGCGTTTGTGAAACCATGAATTTGGCAATAAGGTTTTTAACTTTCAAACATATTTTAATTAAAACTAAAATTTTTAATTTAACAGATTGGGATTAGATGCTAAAACTTTTATGGACATCGTCAATTCCTCAACCGGAAGATGTTGGTCGTCTGAAGTGTACAATCCAGTTCCCGGTTTAGTACCAACTGCACCAGCTAATAAGCAATATCAAGGTGGTTTCTCAACAGATTTAATTACAAAGGTACATTTAAATTATAATTTTTTCCACAAATTATTGTTACAATATAATTTTCTAGGATTTGGGACTAGCATCGGCTGTAGCAACAGCTTCAAACTCGCCAATCCCATTAGGAAGTATGGCCCATCAAACATATCGAACATTAAAGGCTCACGGATTGGGCAACAAAGATTTTTCTTATGTCTATGAATTCTTGAAGAATGAAAAAAATAATTAAAACATTATTTTATGGATGAAATTATAACAATAAAAAGTGCATTTATTTTACAACAATTTAAATAATATTATACAAACGAATTTAAATACATTTTATGTAAACAAAATTATTTAGTGATTGAATATTTAAAACCAATTTACACTACATGTTTTTCACATATTATATCGAATTGTCTAAAAAAACAGTTTTCGGGACACATATTTGAAAATATTATTATATGTTTCGTGTGGTTTCAATTTATTTTATCAAATATAAAATTGATGTTTTATAAATTTTCTGTTGGAAGCGGGTTTTTTATAAGAAGTCATTACGTTAAAAAACGTGTAGTGTAAAATAAACATTATAAGTTGTTAATTTTTTATTTATCATCATTTAAAATATCTTGTTTGTAGGCATATTCAGCAACATATCCCATAATATTACAACTCTTTTGACATGTATAAATGTTTATTATTCCCCAATCGATGTGATCATCTTTAAGACTGTTTAAAAGTTGTGGCATTATCTGTAAGAAAATTGGTTAATAATTGAATTTTTGTATTAGAAGTTATAACTAACTTGAAATTCAAAAACACGATCAGATTGACAAAGCTCACATTTTGGGACATTTTTCGCATCTAATATATTTTCAGATGATATCCACAGTGGCTCTCCTCCTCTGTCGTAACGTAAAACCTAAAATATAGAAAATGTATCATATTGTTATATTATTAAAAAAAATTATTTACCTGTTCTTGATTTACCATTATCCTTCTTTTAAATTTTCCAAATGTTATATCTTCGTTTGCATTGCTGTACGGCAGTAAATCACTATTTTCTACATCTTTCATTACACCAACTTTATCCGCTTGTACTAAATTGTTAAATTCATTTATTCGTCTTGCTTCTGCCTGCTCGTCAGTTTCATTGGTATCCTCATCTTCATCTTCTTCGGGGTCTAGAACTAATTCAAATACAGGAAACAACAATGATGGATCTTCAGTCTTGTTCGAAATTACTTCCGTTCCACATTCAATCTTATGACTGTACTTCCAATCGATTTTCTGATGTTCTGCAGAACAGTAAAATGTTTTTTTACACTTGGAGCATGCAAATGGTCCACGACAGCCACACAAATTACAAAGGTGTACTTTTGTAGATACAATTTCATTCTTTTATTAGGACAAAATGGTTTAGTGATATTTAAAACGAGTTATATATCTCAACTTACCAATTTTATGTCATCGCTAGGTGGTTCAAAATCATAAAAGTCATTTGATCTGGGCAACTGACTGCGAAATGTGATTATATTTCTGTAAGTAATTAACATGTTAATTAAATAAGTTATAGCAAAAACCATTATTTTTTATGGTTATAGCCAGAGGCCTGGATTGTGTTAATTGAGAGTGGACCACTATATCGATGATTTTGATTGGCTTACGCAATCGGTACACATTTTCAAACGTTTTCCCACGAAATTCTTTACCCATTTTAAACCCTAAAAAATATGAATATTTTGTTGTTGTAATTTAGAGTTGTCCACTCTCTATTAACACAATCCAGGCTGTCTAGTTATAGATATTTAAATTTGTCTTACTTTGATAAATTTGGTTTCCAACAAGATTGATTTTTGCAAACAAATACATAAATTGTTCGATGAAAACATTCTTCACTATCGTCCAGGGAAGCGTATACCTTTATTAGAGAATTTATTGCGTTAGTATAATTAAGTCCAATCCCAGATTTAATTAAAACCTATTTAAAATAAATACCTGGCATAAAAATACCACAATCTCATTGCATTCACTGCATTTTAAACTGTCCACCGCTGGTAAATTATCAATATCCAGCCATGCCGGCCTGCCGCCAATTTTACTGGGAAAATATGTGTTAGCCAGTAACCATTTCTCACATTTTTCAATAAATCCTAAATCTATTTCATTTTTCTTTTTAATATTTTCCATAATATTTTGAAAATTGCAGATATCACGAATGCAAAAATATACAAAATATATCGCGGCGCCCACGTGCGTTTGACATATACGAAACTGTTATAATGAATGCGCTTAGACCAGTTTTAAATTAATTTGCGGACTCTTATTTATTTCGAAAAGGCGGGAAGAGCTTAAATAATTTAACGGAAAAGTATTGATATACCCTTATATTTAGTTTTTAAATGTTTCAAACATTTATATTAAAAAAGAAAAAATTCTAAAACTATATTGTGGATTTTTCACACCTTTTTTATTTTTTTAGACAAAAAATAATTGACGAAGTTTTAATTAATGTCAAAGCAGTAAATCACAATCACAATATACTTATGGGAATTTCAGCGTTACGCACCTCACTTTCGCAAAATCTTAAACATCAGCCGTTTAATACCTATATGATATATAGCAACAATTTAAAATAATTAAATTAACTGGATTTTTCTTATTTTCCAGATTCCAAAAAAAAATTTAAAAAAAAACATCTTAAAATAACGCAATTATGCTCAAAAACTTTTTATTTTGTTACGCAACTCACGAAAAATATCGTTCTTTTTTATAGCCCATTTTTTACCCGTAGATTTCTCTAAATTTAAAAGACTTAGTGAAATTTTGTTTCCTTTAATATTATTTTACATTTATTAGGTAATACATGTTTTTATAGAATTTAAGATTGCTTATATATTTCTGTCTAATACTTTCTTCCAAAGAAAATTTTTGACCGTTACGCACCTCATTGTTACGCACTCACCATCGATGATGTTTGATAACTCAATAACCGTAACGATAACTTAGAATAAAAAAACTTACAAGTTTTATAAAATGTTTTAGCTAAAATTAAACCTGTTTTCGATTTTTATAAATTCAGAAGAATTAAATCATATGACAAATTTTCAGTGTAAAAATTAAAAATTGAACATGGCCAAATCATATGTTATACTAATAGCTGTGTGGTGCTTATTTTGTACTGATATTTTGGTACATAATAAAGAAAGGATATAAATATTTCATATGAAATAAAAATTTTCTTCTACGGGCAATTAAAAAAAAAAACTACAACAAATTTTGATTGGCCTAAAAAGAAACACCCTATATATGATATGAACGTTCTGGTGGAGGGATATCTCTATCATAGGCCCCTTCTTGGATAGTTGGATCCTCCCTAAGCTTTATAGAGGAGTCTTCCCTGAACAACGTTTGTTCTTAGAGTAAAATTAAATTATTCTCAAAGAATTGGCTTTGCAAACCTATATCAAAGTCTATATAATAAAATTATTATAAAATAATTAAATATTGCAATATATAAAATATATAGCTATATACATATTATATAGGTATATATATTATATAATATTGAACCACATATACATGTGAATATCACTTTTAATTATGTTAAATATACATTTTATCTCTAATATTATAAAATATAATACCTATAAATAAAAATCTTATAAAAAGAAATATAAAATACAGTAATATAAACCGTACCATATTGTTAAAATATTTATTTAACAAAAAAAATAGTTAATAAAATAAATATAAAATACCTAAAAGTATAGCATATTTGCAAAATATCGAGAAAGGAATATATTTTTAATATTTTATTTCTTTGGAATAATTGAATCGATTCCGCCAATTTATATTAATATACATTTTTAAAAGATATAATGTCATATTTATTTTTAATAAATGCAACTATATCAATTTTATTGGGTAGTTTCATTTTTGTTAGAGCCCAATCGGTTGTTACCGAAGCAGAAGTAGACGTTTTTCAAGAGAATATATTTTTTAAATTTTATAGCAAGTAAGTATAGAAATGGAAAGATTTATACCTTGAACTTTGATAGTAAATCCATATTTTATCTACCAATAGTAACTCAATTGTGTATGAATCAAATTCAAATAAAGATGATCTGACACAAATCGAAGGATGTAAGAAAAATGGTGAATGGTTAATGATGGTCCATGGATGGACAGATAATTGTTCGACGTCATATATGGTCGATATTATTGAAAGTAGGGTTGAATATCTTATAAAAGAGCACATTTATTGAAATATTTATTTTAGAATTTACTGAACATCGTGGTGGTTGTATTTGTTGTATGGATTATTATGCATATTCACAAGGAGGGTCATCATTGAATTATGTAAATTTAACATCAAACTTTGACCCGCTTTCAAATGTTCTGTTGCGAAAATTCCAACAATTCGAAGATCAAGGTTTTGATATAAGTTTGGGTTATGTGTATGCAATGAGTTTTGGCAGTCAATTAGCATTAAATGCTGGCAGAGATTTTGGTGGTAAAATTCCATACATTGATGGTTAGTAGTCGCATCTAATTATTATTAGTTTGAATTCAAAAATTATCAATTGTGGAAAACTTTTCTTCGAATTGTAGCTTTAGATCCAGCCGGTCCATTGTTTTATCCAAATCCAACATTTCAAAAACGAGGTTCACCAAGATTAGCGGCTAAGAATGTACAGTGCATTCATTGTAGCGTCGATGAGGGTACACTTCTGTACGATTGTCATCAGGATTGGCGAATGGGAGATTGTGGAATAAATCAAGCAGCCGCTGTGAATATATATTCCATTCCAATTGACGGCGCACTTATACCATTTACTAGAGAAAACCACTTAACATGTCCATTATTTTATTCAAGTGCTTTTACGCATAATTTTACAGCAATTGATAATAAATGCTGTTTATCATCACGTCGTGCAGTGCCCAAATGTTATAACATGGGTTATAATCAAAAAAATAAAGAGTAAATAAGAAATGTGAAGCTCTTATATTACAATTTTAATATGTTTTATACTTTTCACAGATCAGTTCAACAGAAAGACTTATTTGCCCTTACCTTTGCCGACGCACCATATAATGTTCCATCTTTAAATAGTGGCGTTACTTTTGCTCCACCATCATGTGGCTGTTAAATTATTACATGTTTTATATTTTTAACTTTTAAAATTTCATTATATTATACAATTTTCAAAAATAATAAGTAACTATTTAGCAAATTTATGTTGTTTGCAATATTCCCAAATAAAAAGTGCACCTGTAACATGTACATTTAGTGATCGTACCACTCCCAATTGGGGAATTTCCACAGCCATATCCAAAATGGTTATTAAATTAGCTGGAATGCCGTCTTTTTCATGACTTTATATTAAAAATATATAAAAATATATTTGTTTAAATTAATTCAATATAAAAATATTTACCCAAGTAACAGAATGGTTTTCTTCGGAAATGAACATTCGCTTATTAGCTTGCCATTTGACGTTTGTTCTGCACCGACAATATAGTAGCCCTTTAGCTTCATTTCAAGTAAATATTCGATTAATTGATGTGGTTTTACTTCGCCAATGTTTAACCATTTTTCTGAAGTCATACTAAATTAAGATAGATTTTTTATTAATTTTTCTTTAAAAGTCTGCATTTTAGTAAAAAAAAACTTAAGGCGATGTATATTAGGACGGAGCGTAACTTAATTTTTTTTCGAATTTCATCTAACCTAGGTGTGGAATAGCATTGCCATTTCTAATAAAAATAAGCCACAAAAAAATTAGTTACATCTGATAAAATCTTTAGGTATAAAAATGGTAATATTTTTTTGCAGTTTTTCGTTTGTTTTTAATTTTTATCTTAAATCACAACTCCACTACTAGATATGCAAAACTTGATTGCGTATTTTAAAAAACTTTTAGTATAAATTGGGCATAGGAAATTGAAATAAAGAAAATATAAAAAAAATTGTCTACAATCTTTACCTTAAAGCTTGGAATTCCTTATTATCGATATGCTGCAAGGAATCAATGACCAATTGCTCGGCACCAAATATTTCACAAGTTCTCGAAAGTCCGCCTAAATTTGGCGATCGGGATATCAGACTAGCCACAACAATAAGTCCTTCGTTGTTCTAAATCAATCAGTTTTAAATATTTTTGAGGTAAGAATGGAAAATATTCGTTTTCTTACCTTCTTTCTTAATTTTATATTGTGTGGTAAGGCATCAATTATGTTTTTATCAAGAAACTGTTCTTTAATAGGAATAATCTTTTTTTGAACATTGTCCGCAACGGTCATTTGTTGATTACAGTATAAATATTCAAGATTATTATCTAAAGCTTTCATATTGGGTTTAAAGCTAACCACTTTACTAAATGTTTGGGTAATTTCGTTTTTAGAAAGGCGTTCATCTAGAGCCATATCGGTTAAACTAGGAATTTCATACAGATAATTGGGCGCACATAATAATTCGTCGAAATAACAATAGTTAAATCGAAAATCTTTCATAAATTTATCGCAGATTTGTTTAGCATTGCCCTGTTTCATTGCACTTAAAATGCTTTCATAAATAAACGAATATTTTTCTTTTAAACCACACTCTTCAATTAAGTGTTTTATGGTTATTTGAGAATAAAGTCTTGTATTAAAATGTGCTCCCATAGTCCAAGGTATCAAACTATCAATACACTTTGATGTATAGTCTGAATTCGAATCATTAGTACACACATAATAAGCTATGATACATAAAGATTGCCGTGCATGATTAGATGTTGCCTTAAAATAAAAAAATATATATTTTATTAGAGTATAATGTTTATCTTAACAATCCTTACATTATTAATTATTTCGACTAATTTTTGTAAATCAACGGTACTTGCAACTATGCATTCCAATATAAATGTTACATTTATTTGATTATTTTCATTAAGAAGCATTTCTAAAACACGATCATCCCATTCTCGTTGGTTTTCAAAACAAGCAGCTAGAGCTTGAACAAGTCTTAGTTTAATTCTATGCTCATACGAATCGGCATAATATCGAGGTTTGGCTTTATGTAATTCAGAAAGTCGATCAAACAAATAGTTCTTAATATTTATAACTTCGTCTGGGCCTAACTTTAATATAATTTGAATAGTATGCATGCGAACACTGGCTCTTTCTTTCCTAAAAAATTATTGTCATTCAAATTCATTCGATAATTTTTAACCTTACCAAGAGCAATACTGGTATCCATATATTTGTAAACATATATTAGTTTCAATCCTGAAAATAATAAAATACAATATTGAAACCATTTGAATAATATAAAAATCAAATTTCTCATAACCTTTGCGCACCTTGTGGAATGCTACCAAAATCTAAGCCCTTTTCAATGCACTTTTGAAATAATGGTGAGACGATACCTTTTGTTCTATAATCATTGTACAAATGTCTATATAAATCTGGTAATCCGCCATGCATCTATATTGAAAATAATTTTTAATTTATACAATTAACATAACAAAATTCTAAAATTTAATTTACAAAATTAAATTTTTAAATACAAAAAATCTTCTAAGATTATAAATGTGTCGTTTTGTTTCTCGACAAGTATATTAAAAAAAACTGACTGATAATAATTAAATTGAATTGAATTTAATAAAATAAGACCGCCAAGCTCGAAAAGATTTTGGAACTCTTAAGAAAAATATTAATCGGTTGATAGTTGAATATTCTTAGTGACGAATGTTGAAAATATTTTTGGGCGTTAAATTAAAATTATTATTCTATGACCAAAGAGTTTACACTACACAGACATGTCTATGACCTATGTTATCACGTTCACGTACATGCATATCATAAACTCTAATTTGTGAAAATTCAAGTTGAATTCCATGTTTCAACAGGGATAAAATCGTTTTATGTCCATTTTTCAATTTAATCGTGTCCTTTACTCCAAAGCGAGGGAGCATATAGAGACCATTTTACAATTTTTTTCTATCTGATAGCATGGTTTTCATTCCATATTTGTTATTCAGTTCACTTTAAAAAATTTGTAAAATTGCAATAATTTTTATTTAATTATTTGGCAATATAGCCTCATATTAATAAAATCAGTGATGAATCGTCTAGTGTTTTCAGATTAACACATTTCGTGACAAGCTGTTTTTTCCAAAATTCTCCTCACCTTGACCTCAACCTTTCTTACACCAAATTAGTTGTTTAAAAAAAAAATATTCTCCATCCCTGCGCTTAGCAGAGTTAAATCTTTTCCATTTCTTGTTTAGTTTGTAGGAATTTCAAGATTTTTTTTCTCTATTTAAGTTGTCCAAAAAATACAAAAGAACAGTTTTATTCATCTGTAACCATGTCATAGATATAATATGAATAACGAGGAACAAAATGTATTAAACAATCCATCACATTGGGAGGAAATTTAAGAAGCTTTTACGAAAAATATTTTAAAAGTTACAACCACTACTAGGACTGCGAAAACATATAACACCTAAAGTTTCAAGTTAAATATTAAACAATAAATAATTATTTATTTTCTTCCATATTATTTTATACTTTTGTCTACTAATTGAAATTGTTGCATTTGTGTGCTATTGCGTTCAAATAAATTGTCGTTACTTATATTTTGAACTGCGTGGCTTTATTATGGTAATACTTAGAGTATAGAGATGGGTTATTAATTATATGTGATTAGTTAGATTTAATTTTTTGTTCTTTGGAAAAATATGATGTCTTTTACCATAAACAGAGCCAAATAACTATAAGTAATATGTAATAATATGTATAGTAAATATCGAGGGTTGAAGTTCAATACCTCGTATGTGCATTTTTGTAAATTTTAGAAGAGGACCAAAACACTACTTATTT
>JANSTW010043858.1:0-13832 GCA_027564275.1 Diadocidia ferruginosa
AATAGTTTTCCTTTTTTAAATATTTTGAAATAAAACCTTACAAATGTAACAATTAATATATTTATTTAAGAGCCCATACGATTTTAGTATAAAATTGATCTTTATTCCGAAAACGGCCCTGTATTTTGTCGCCATTTATAATTTCAGCAGCGACACACATATTAAAAATATAGTCAATCTAGTTACATCTATGATTAAAACAGTTTCGGTCGGCTTGCCGCTTATGTTAGAAAATCAAGCAAACATGGCAGAAAAATTTAGTTAAACTTTCGGGATTTCTCGTAAAAACTTAAATTAACGCGGATTTAGACCAAAATAAATAAAATTGTCTAATATAGAATTTGCAATGTTTTTTATCGATTTTCTACTAAATGGTTGTAAATCCGATTTTGCTTGCAAGCATGTACCTACATAGTACAGACGCTCCTTGACAGCATATAAGAATGTTACGAACTCGGTAAAACCACCATCATGATTCTCTTTTTTAAGAGGAAGTAGCTATAACAACTCCTAAAATCTACTACCAACCAGTGGCGCCAATGGTGTTTTTTTATGTATCAAAATG
The DNA here is from genome assembly GCA_027564275.1 of Diadocidia ferruginosa. Taxonomy (NCBI): domain Eukaryota; kingdom Metazoa; phylum Arthropoda; class Insecta; order Diptera; family Diadocidiidae; genus Diadocidia; species Diadocidia ferruginosa. The sequence continues at coordinate 566 of JANSTW010043858.1, forward strand.
CTGCCAGTAAATGAACTAGTAATTTGATGAATATTTTGTATGTATAGAGATAGGGTTTTCCCAATATATATCGTAATTAATCGTTTTTATCGGATTGTATCAATTTTTTCCTTGAGGGGTCCTGAGCAATCCTTTTACCTCTAAGAAAACTATCGAGGAGTTAATACTGGTAAATATTCTTGTTACGAACAATACAATCCTCATTATGTGAGTGTCAGGACATGCTAGTGTAGAGGGTAATGAAAAAGGGGACGAACTTACAAGGCAAGAAGGTTTGCATATTGGAATGGACAATGCTCTGCATGAAGTAGTGAGTAAAATAGAGAAGTCTCTATGATAGCTTGTTGTCGTGGTGTCTGGTTATCCAGTATAAATTATTATATCGGAAGGGTTTCGTGTATAGTTGGCAAATGGACTATACACTATACAGTTAAGTGAATTTTACGCCAAAAACCAAAATGCCCTTGCGGATTCTTCCAAAATTAGATGGTTCCACACTGACTTTAATTCTCAAAGCTATGTATTTGGGTTTAATTCTACACTCTAAACTTTACTGGAAGTAGAACATTAAGAGCGTGCTAAGGCTAGGGCAACCCTATCTACCCATGTAATAAGACATTTGGTAAAACCTAAAACCTTTATATAAGGATGATCCAATGGATTTTCAAGGCTATATTGTAAGGCATATTCACAGAAGCACTAGTTATATCCTTGAATGTATTTACGTACCTGTACAACCTGACATTCACATTAAATGCATAGAATCTAGAATCTGAGTACTAGGTGGTACTAGTATGATAGCGTCTATGAACACAACAGCATACTTTGCTAATTGGAAATACCTCTAGTACTAGGGTCTAGGACAGACTTCCTAAATTCGAACTGAACAAAATCTTGGATTTGAAACGTTTAATTTCACTGAGAGCTCGAAGTTGGATTGCTCCGGTATTTTCTGGTTGAGGCTCGAAACATCGAAATCAATGAAACTAAAATTTCATAATTTAGTGAGTGTCTTTCACGAATAAGTACTTGCTATCTTGTTAACATGTAGACCAGTGAGAGCAAAAAAAGCTTACATGCAGTTTGACGATTATAGTCCTAGGCAGTCAAGCTGCCATCTTGGGTCTTTGCCTGGTAATTATCTCATCAAAATTAGTAAAAAAGTGTTATGAATAACTATCGATCTTTATGACGTATCTCTTATTCGGGTACCTGGTTATAGCGGTATTTCTGGTAATCAACTAAGCAGACTTGCCTCAGCTCTCGATAGTAATCTTGGTTGGGAAGTAATTTCTTTTTGTAATTAGTCAAGGAACGACTAAATTGCAATCATTTCTTTCATTTAGCTGAATCTGGAAACTACTCTATTGGCATCCATGCGGTCAAAATGCGGTTACAGCTGTTGTGTTGTCAACGAACCGGATCCAGTCGGGCACTCAATATTTTTCAGGTTTAAGCTAAAAAATTTATTTACCGATGATTTAATTTATTAAACAATTTTGTCGTATATTTTGGACATCCAACCAAATTGTTTCATAACATTTTTTTTAAGTTTTTAATTTATTTGCATTGTTTTCCATAGTTATTTTTTATTTTAAAAGTTTAAAAACATTTTCTTTTTTAAATCATTTCTAAAACAAAAATCTCTGTTTTTATTTATTTATTTTTATAAATTATTTACACAACTTATACAATGAGAGAATATAATAATAATAATAATAATAGTAAAAACATTTATTACAAGTTTAATCCATTTTTGTGGGTTATAAATTATTTAAAAAAAAATTAATTATTTTATAAATAAATATTATTGTTTTTACAATTTTTTTTTAAATAATATCTTTTTATTTAAAACAATAATATTATTCACTTGGCGCAATTTATAAATTATAGTTTTTTTTTCTATTAAAAGTTTTAAACAATTTTCTTCAAAAAAATGTGCTTTTTTGTTTATTTTAGTAATTTTTTATAAATTTAAATTTATGTACAAGTTTAATAAAAAAAAAATATAAACAAAATGAAATAAAAAATAAAGAATAATTTAATACTAAATACAAAGGGGGTTGGAGGAAAAGGAAGGGGTAAATTATTTACAGCAGAAATGCTTAAAATTATTTTAGAAATAAATTATTCAAAATTATATTGTTGTACATAAATTGTGGTAGCGCAGTCGACGTTTTTTTTCAAAGATTTTATTTAAATTTAGTTTTTCATGCTAAGCGCGAATTAAGAATGTTTTTTTAGGTGACCTGAACACTTAATACTAAATTATAGTTTGACCAATCGGTTGTGAGTTGATAGCATTTGATAACCAATATTAAATTAAAGTGTTCTAAGCAAGTATAATAGCCGACTTATTAATGACTGAATAGCCGAGTTGGTATCAAGTATAGTACCAAAGATAGTACTTGAAGTGGTAGGACGGTCTTCTTCTCTTTGTCATAACTTATTTAATTTAATTAAAAAATTGTCGAATAGCATGAAACCACCACTATATAATTATGGTACATAAATAATTTTTTTTTAATTTTGGTTCAAATTTTTTAAATTTAAATTTTTTATGGCAAATAATTTATTAAAATTTAAATTTTTCCATTTTGTATTTTCTTTATACAAAACAAAATTAATTCCAGCCAGCTGGAAACAGAACGACTAAAATTGGTATATCTTTTATTTTAAAAAATATTAAAAAAAAAAAATCTTTTATTATTAAATTTAATTACAAAATAGTTTTAATTATTTGTTTTTGCTAATTTTCTTCTTAAAATATATTAGTTTTGAGTTGTTTTTTAAATATTTTTTTGTATAATTTTTGTATTTAAATTTTATTTTGTATAATTTTTAATATTAAAAATATTTGTTCGTTTTAAGGCTTTTTTCTTCTTCTTTGATTGAAAATAATAATATTTATTTAATTATAGTTCCAACAAGATTCAATGTTCAATTCAAAATAATAGAATTGAAAAATTGTTTTTGTCGTTATAAAAATATTTCTAATTTTTCTATTTAAATTTAATAAGATTTTTTTTCGTCTATTGGGCACATGAAAGGCACACGCACAGCATTTTATGATAATATTTAAATTTAGTTTTTTTTATAAAACTAATAACGTCCGTTAACACATGATAAGGCAGTTCGAAGTTTATCAGGTAGAAAAGATTGCGCACCTACAAAATTTGACTGGCGTCACAGGTGCTAAGTTTCAAGATATAATTTCTTAACTGATACACTCGTACTACTCCATTCGGACGCATTTATTTTTGTTTAATAAATTATATATTTGTTAATTTGTGTAAATTTTACTTTAAAATTAAAAATCATATTTTATACAAAAAGGGATTATTGGCTAGTTGTAATATGTTTTAAATATTTGTTTTGTTTTCAATTAATCTTAATTATCACGAATTTGTATTATTTTTTTATTTTACAGAAATTAAAGAAAAGCGATATATTTTAAATTGATGTAGTAATTTTTCAAAATATTTAAGCCCATAGATTTAAGTCTTTTTTAATCAGCTGGGTATTGGTCATGATTTTTCGAACACGATAACTCCATTTTTACGTGATTGATTCTAATATGGAGCAACCTGAATCCTGATCCAAAGGGATTATCTGATTTTTTTTTTTATATAAAAACATAATTTACTATACCTCTGCATTTGATTAGCGAACTTATTAGACTTTAGAGCCTTTACTTTTTTTATAAGAAATATATAAACATAATATGTTAATATTAATGTGAGATTATGTGGATAAAAAACCCGGGCTGAAAAAAAACATTTGTTCAAAATATTAAGGAAATTATTTGTAAGAAGACCCTCATATAGAATATATATAATTGGACAAAGCGAATATAGCGTTTACTTAAAAAAGGCCGAAAAACACAACCTAAATCTTAATGGCGCCGAAATACTGCAGATAGAAAAGCCGAACGAATTGCAACGCGACCTAGAGAAATATTCGATATATAGTATCTACTCTTGCATTATGTAGGAGACCTTCAATATATAATAATTTGGTCACAAACCAAATACTTTGTAAAGTAAAATCAAAGATGTATTTATTAAGACGGACAAATTCAAATGAAGAAGATGTGTTTTCCATTTTCTCTTACGCTTACCAATACTTTTATAAAATTATTATTCATTTTCAGATTTTTCAAATTCAGTAAATTGTTCGAATTTTAGTATCGAATACAAAATATCGAATACTCGTATAAAAATTATTCAGTATTCATGATTACTTAAATGTATCGAATATGCACATCTCTACAACGACGTAAAGGATGTAAAGGCTTTGGCAAAAAATTGAGTACGTTGGACAATTTGTTGGTACCCTATGCTCCCTCTCTATGGAGATGATGATGATGATTTTAAGCCGAAATAGGACTATAGGGGTCACCGACAATTTTTCGAAAAGTAAATTCCCCGAAACGATAATTTCCCGAAAAGTCAAATCCCCGAAACGATAATTTTCCAAAACGAAAAATTTCGGAGACTTGTAAATCAATGGAAATAAATCGAACGATGCGAGGGCATGGGAGCCCCTGGTTCAGTGATCCGGCGACCGTGTACTGTAATCACAAAAAATATGACTTGTGCGAGTGCTTACCATTAATATGACCATCACCATATGATATCAGATAGAAAAATTTGGGTAAAATTGTATTAATGCATGTATTGTAAATTACCGACCATATATCGCAATCTTTAATTTCTTAACCTTTTTTACCATTTTTCTTTTGCCATCATTTAACAATCAATTTTTCCTACTTTTCCGAATTTATTTAAAAAAAAAATCTAATTACCTGCACATAGTTTTCGATCACATCCTCGATACGAACTAATAATTTTTCTGTAAATTATTGTTATTCCATCATATCCGAAGAATGAGACGCAGCGAGCGTCCGGTTTAACAATTTTCCAAGAATCAAAAAATAATAATCAACAATATTGGCGCATAAAATGACCAAAATAACAACAACAACAGCGACGACTATTCAACAACAATATTGAAACAATCCAAACGAGACAGAAAATTTCAAACATTTTCTGCATCTGACGGGTCTTTGCCTTGCTTATTGCACACTGTGCGGAATTAGCATGTACCGGCAAATTTTCCTATAGGAATTTTAATTATTTTGTTACCACATTTTGTTGTTGTCAAACGTAAACAGGACCTTGATCTTCGGATGTGTCCATAATTGTTTTGTCGTCAGTGAAAAATCGTCTAAATGTCCATTCGTAAAAGCCATGCGAAGATGATTTGTCCGTGTCACTGTTCACATCAAACGAATCGGATGACGAATTTCGCAATTTGTCCGGATCGATTTCGTCAAAGTTTGATGTGTCGGTGGCAAATTCAATTTTCGGTACGTATGGCGCTTGTTGTTGTCGCAAATCGGTGGAGAAATCAACCTGTTTGAAAAATGGATGTGCCTTCACCTCGTCCGCATTTTTACCCAGACGATTTTGTGGCGATGCTAACAATCGCAATATCAAATCGGCAGCATCGTGCGTTAGGTTGGCTTGTGGTGGAACGTGCAATGTCTTCTTAAAATGTATTACCTTTAAGGGAGAAAGAGATTAAAAACTTGGTTCGAAGTACAAAGAACTTTCGGTTATCAAACCTTTTGCTGTGTTTCCACAGCGGTATCGGCTAGAAATGGTGGATGTCCAACCAACATTTCATACAGAATAACACCGACACTCCACCAATCACACAATTGTGTATAGCCGCTACGTTCCAGCACTTCGGGTGCAATATAATTTGGTGTTCCCACTAGCGAATGAGCCAAGAATCTTTGATGATCTCGTTGCCGTCGACGTTCCAACAGTGTCGGTTGGCTACCCTCACCAAATTCCTCCCATGGTTCCATCGAATCTTGTCGAGCATGATCACCTACCCAGAAAAATATATGTTACAAAAACAAATTTTCTAAAAAAATACTTTTCACACTTACCAATTTTCTGATAATATTTCGAGTCATGTGTCCATCTGAAGCCGGTACACAATCCAAAATCGGTTAATTTAATATGACCCTTAGCATCAATCAAAATATTGTCCGGTTTGATATCCCTAAGGGAAAAGGATCAGTAAAATAAATAAAATAAAGTAGTTTCTACCAACCTATGAATAAAACCCATTTTGTGAACACTTTCGACGGCACACGTAAGCTCAGCAATGTAAAACCGCGACAATGGTTCATCAAATATTCCCTTTTTAATGAGCAGAGCCATTAAATCGCCACCTGTGTGTGTAGAGAAATTACAGATTTTTTCAAGAAAAAATATTATTATTCAAAAATAAAAGAATTGACAGATTTTCGAGCAACAATTAGATAATTTAGATAGTGATTTTGGTGAGACGCTAAAAATTCTGTCTGCTAGGAGACTTTCAAGAAGTAGTAATAAAAACTTCCAAGAAATATTTCATATGATTTACAACTTGTACACAAAACTTGTGAGAAAGTAAAAATTATTAGTGGCGCCACAGTGTGGTGACTTTTGGCACTTGACAATGTTTTACAAAATTAGCTAATTTGTCATTTCCCATAAATCTTACATACATACATTTTTGATGAAATTGTAGATACAACCAACAATATGTAAAAACTAACGGTAGCGCCACAGTGGAGACATTTAGCACTTTATTATTTTCAAAAATTTTAAATATTTTCAAAATTTTAATAATTTTAAAAATTGGATATATCGATACGCGCTATTTCACAATTTTTAATTAAATTGTTGTGCAAATTATTAAATTGTGGAATAGCGCTTATTGAAGTAAGAGTATCGAGACATTTTCTTAATTTTAAAAATTAAATTTTTTTCGTCATTTTTTATACTAAAAAAAAAATTGTGAATAGTCGTTCAAGAAATTGTATTGAAGAACAGGTGGTCTTGTCGTTTCAGGTGTTGAACGATAGTCTTCGATTGGAATTTTTAGTATGCGAAGTAAAAGAAAAATCAAAAGAGCCTAAAATGAAAGATCCACTTACCCGGAATATAATCCATAATAAAATAAAGATTATCTTTATCTTGAAAACTATAATACAATTTGACGACCCACTCGTTATCAGCTTCGGCCAAAATATCACGTTCGGCCTTCACATGGGCCACCTGATTTCTTTTTAAAACGTCCTTTTTGCGCAGCGTTTTCATTGCATACAGATGATTTGTTGTGTCGATTTTACGCACCAACGTTACTTCGCCGAAAGCACCAACTCCGATAAGTCTAATTTTTGTGAACATTGACTTGTCCATTTTGGCCCGTTTCAAACGAATATAGTTACTTTCTTTTTGACTAAGCATTTTACGCATTTGAACCTGAGTTTCACCAGGCAAATTAATTTTTAACATTTCCTTTTCCAATTGATTTTTACGGAACACACGTTGCGTGTAGGACTTCAGCACATTTTCAACGTGTTGTTCCATATAGAATTTGAAAGCTTGTGGCGAATAGTGACGTATTCGAAACTCTTTTCGCTCTTCCTCTTTTTCCCTGGACACTTTTTTTCGTTCGGGGATGGGCGATTGATGTTTTATCTTCTCCGTTTGACCAGCAGCGTTGGTTCGATTTTTTGATGTTTGATTTGATTTAACCGACGACGACGAGGTGGGTGGCAGTGGCGGAGTTGTTGTCAGATTATTATTATTAAATAGTTTTGGTGGTACCGAGGAAGGAGAATCGGGCGAACTAGACGAAGAGGAATCTATATTCCCGTTTGTATTATTATTATTTGTATAAGGCGGTGGAGGTGGCAAATGTCTACTGGTTGGCTGCTGTTGTGCGGCCATAAATGCCATAGTGCTGGCATAGGATGGTGGTTCAGTTGTTGGAATTGATGGCGAGGAGGCTGCTGAATTTCTATTGGTTAATGGAATTGAACCATTTAGAATGGGCGGTGTTGTTGGTGGTGTACTGTTGTTACTATTGCTGTTACTGCTACTATTATTGTTGCTACTATTGTGGCTGTTGTTGTGATTGTTGTTGTTGTTATTACTATTTAAAATATTATTTTGTGATTTTTGATGTTGTTGTTGTTGCTGCTGGTGCTGTTGTTGGTGTTGTTGATTTATCGAGGCTGATGATGTGGCTATGGTTGTTGTACCGGCAATATGCGGTGATGCTGTTTGTTGTTGTTGATGCTGCTGCTGATGCTGATGATGATGTTGCTGTTGAGTTTTATGTTGCATCGATGATGCATAGGATGGCGGAGCTGGTGTCACGTGTGCCATTGAAACACAAACAGTTGGTGTGGCTGGTGCTTGCGGTGCTATGGCTGTTTGAAGTACGGGTTTTTGAACTTGTGTTGATTTAACCGATTGCATTATAATTGGCGAATGAGTTTTTGTTTGATATGAATTCCACGGCGGCACGGGCACCGGTCTTGCCATTACTTGATGTGGTGATATTGAATTTTGTGATACAGTTATGGGTGACGGTGAGCCCGCCGATGTTGCCGAATAAATGCCCGAACTTGGACTTTTTCTATAATCAGAATTTGATTGTGTGGGACTTTGTCGATTTTGAATGGAGGCAGAATAACTGGGTGGACCGGTCGAAATAATTGGATATGGTGGCGGAGGTTCACCCGAATTGCCACCGCTTTGGTATAGATTTAAGGCTTGCATTTGTTGCGACAGTTGTTGTTGTGCCTGTGGTCCATTTTGAGCTACAACAGGTCTATTGTGATTTGTATTTGATACAGGCGATGTACCACGAGCCGGACTTTGTGATGGCAAAGCAACCGGTCGTATTGGCGGGGTGGCAGGTGAAATTCGTTTAAATAATTGTTGGAGATTCGCTGGTACTGGTGGAGGTGTAGGTGGTGTGGATGTACATCGTGGTAGTGGCGGTGGTGGAACGTCACTAAGCGCTGACGGACACGGTGATGGAGAATATTGATTAGTGCTCGTTCGACCACTATTGAACTGTTGATGTGAATGAGGACTGTCTGATCGTGAACTGCCCGCACCTGAATCTAGTGCTGGGCTACCGCGATGATATTGCATTGTTGCCATTTCACGTTCGATACTAGGTTTACGTATTAGTTTTGGACCTAAGGCGGGTAATTGGACCTACAAAAAAATGTGTTCTTAATCTCAGTCTAAGTTATCATTTAAATCAACAAACCTTCTGTGAATGACCATTTAACTGAGGTTCTTGAAGCTGAAGATGCTGTTGTTGTTGTTGTTGTTGTTGATGCTGTTGTTGCTGTTTTTGTTGTAATTGCTGTTGTTGCTGCTGTAACTGTTGTTGTTGTAACTGTTGTTGCTGTAATTGTTGTTGTTGCTGTAATTGTTGTTGCTGCTGCTGTTGTTGTTGTTGTAATTGCTGTTGTTGTTGCTGTTGTTGTTGCTGTTGTTGATATTGATGAGCATGTTTACTGAAGAAATGTAGCATAGCATCAGCACGCTCATTTGTTATCTTTGCTAAAGCTTGTTCCTAAAAAGAAAAAGAAAAAGATTTATTATTATTTATTTCGAAAATAAGACATTTTTTCGCAAACTTTATGAAAATAATATTTTGTAAAATTTCAGAAATTGAGGTTATATATCCGAGATGTCTTCGAGCCTTTGCGTATATCATGAAAACTCAAACTCATCAAATCAGTTCAAATAAATTATTTCAATCATTTAAACACGGAAATCATTTGGGAAAACTCGAAAATCATGGAAACTACAGAAACCATCAAATCAGTTCAAATATATATTTTTCAGTCATTTAATCATTTGGGAAATCCTCTCGGAAATCACAGAAATCCTTTCGGAAACTTTTCCGGCAATCATGGATTAAATCATTTAAGAAATTACGAAAATCATAAAAAATGTTTCGAAAATCAAGGAAATAATTTCGAAAATCAAAGAGATAATTTATGTAAAAAATCAGTTCAAATAAATTATTTCAATCATTTAATCGCGAAAATCACTTCGGAAATCTCGGAAATCATTTGGAAGAAATCACAGAAATGATTTCCGAAATAACGGATATAATTTTAGAAATCACAAAAACCATTTCTCATATTAGAAATCATTCCGGAAATTACGAAAAACAATGAAATAATTTCGTTAATCAAGAAAATGATTTTGGAAATCAAATAAATGATTTTGGAAATTAATGAAATCATTTCGAAAATAACGGAGATCTCAAAAACCATTTTTGAAATAATCGTTTTGGAAAGCACAGAAATTATTTCGAAAAAAAAAACAATATAATTTCAGAAATCTCGAACATCATTTGATTTCGCATATTAGAAGTAATTCCGAAAATTACGAAAATCAAGAAAATGATTTTGAAAATCACGGAAATCGTTTCGGAAATCCAGAAAATAATTTTAAATATCAGAAATTATTTCGGAAATCACGGAAATCCTTTCCAAAATCATGGAAATAGTTATTTCGTAAATTAGAAAAAAGATGTTGACAATCGCAAAATCAATTAAAAAAATACAGGAAACCGAAGTCATGTGAAAACATTTTTGTTTGAGATTTCACCCTCTGTCGGGAAATGGAAATACTTTCTGTGAAATACCCTGTCGATTTCAACGAGTCCGTTCAGTCGCCAATAATAAACGATTGATAATATTTATTAACTATTCAAAAGTCGTTGCGGCCTATCACAAGATCAAAATAAACACATTAAATAAAACATCGATCACTTCACTGCGGCAGAACATATTTTAATCTGTCAACCCAACTAATAATGAAGATTAAATTATTTAGTGAAAGTACCTATATATACCTTCGTAATATCGTAGAGACGAATAAACAGCAGAAAAAACAACAAGAATAATTTAAACAATTCAAAGAATTTCTCGTTTAAATTGACGTCGACTCAAACGACTACGTTTCTCTAATCCGCAACAATAGCGCTTAAGGCTTAACGCTAAGCTTTTTTATCATTCTGTATAAATATATTCTCGCTTGTTATTTATCTTTAAACAGAAATTGTCATTATTATAAATTCCTTTTAATGGTTATTGGTATCTATAGGAAACTTAGTATATTATCATATGCATTATATTCATTTCATAACACATATCAAAAGAGTTCTTTGAAGAAGAAAAAAAATTAAAATTGCGTATTATACAAAGAATGTTAATTTTAAAACCTCTTATAAAAGTATTATATTATTATTACTCGAGATACCTCGCTTTTCTTATATTATATTTCAGTGTTCTTCGCGTTCTTGTGTTATAATTTTAAAAGAATTTTTCCAAAGTGCAATAAAAATCCGTCCGCGCGCTCTCCGCGAACAAAAGCTTAATTTAAATTTTTAATAAATGCACAAGCACAAACATAACATTAAAAAAATAAATCTCTTTTAAAAGAAGTAAAAAATGTTTTAAAACGTAACGAATGCGTAACTCAGTAGCTGACAATTATTACATCTTTTTAATGTTCTCTGTATATACCTTTATATGAACAGTGGATTTTTTGTTGCATTCTATTCTCCAGCATAAAGTCTTTGGGTGTTTTACTTATATATAGAGTTAAACCAGAGACAAAGTAAGAAATAGATATTATTACATTAGTTTATTTTTAAATAATTTATTAAATTTGAAAAAAAAAACAAAACTTAAAAATGTCAGCATCCTACTTATTCTTCATTATAAAAATTAGCATTCCTAAACTACGGCGGCCATCTTGCAAGTAAGCCATTTAAAAGGATCACAATAAAAGGATCTTATCTAGACGTTTCTCATAGAGGAATTAAAATACAAAACAAATAAGAAGCTTTAAACAGATAAATTAAAAATAGAGGATTTTGATTGAGTAAAAAAAGAAAACTTTATAAAAATTCGCCATTTAAATTTTTTCAAATAATATTTTAATAATCGTGTTTTAAATGTTGTTTTATTGAAATCGGTTTATAAATGACTGAGATACAAGTTAAATGGTCTCCACTGCCGCCATTTTGAATAAATATTTAATTTGTATTCTAAATTTTTGAAAACATTATTTTCTGCTAAATTACTATTTTATATTTATAGTAATAAAATAAATTTTGTTTCATGAAAATCAAATTCAATTTTTCTAAAAAAAAAATTAAAAAAAAATAAAATTTCAAAGTTTTGTAAAATATTATCAATATTTGGACCAGTTATGAAGAATTCTTTGTTTTGGCTGTCATCTTGAATAATTTTGCCATCGTGTATTATTCTCTTTCGAAACATGGTTTGTATTTTTGTATTTTTTTTAGTTTTATGATAATCAACAATAAAATTGGCTTTGCCATATTCAATTTAAGCCGAATTCGCTCCAGGGACTAAACATTTAATTTTTTTTAAATTAATATATTTTTAATTGCATTTTAGCAACCATTTTGAATTTTTTTTGTAAACATTTATTTTCTGAAAATGTTATATTTTCTTAACCAAATAAATTTTTTGTCATAAAAATCGGTTAATAAATAACGGTGATATGGGGCAAAATGTCTTAATAGCCGCCATCTTAAAAAAGTCCACCATTTTGTATTTTTCTAAAAAATTCTTAACAATAATAAAATCGTAAAGCTATCTAAATCTGGTGTTCAAATTTTAATATAATATGTTGATTTTGAATGAGTTAAAAATTATTTTCGTTTTTTCCGCCATCTTGAATAACTCCACTATCTTGAATTTTTTCTGCGAAACATTGTCCAACAATTTTATTGTATTTTTGTTTACCATAAAATCCATATAAAAATTACTTTTAACATCATAAAATAAACGAAGTGCAAGAACAAAAGCTACTATAATTTTTTGATAATAATTTTCGATCGATTTCAATCACCTCGCCCCTGACTATAATTCTTAATAGGAGTTTAGACTTCTAGAGATTTTTATTATTCTTTGGTAAAACATTATAATAAAAGGAAACAACGATGATCTGAAATATACGGCACATTTTAATATAATGGTTTAACTTGGTTTGGTCATTTTTTATTATCTTTGCAAATTGTTTTATTTTTTTTACCAGCACAACAACATGCTCTTCGACTTTGTGTAATAAATCGTCAAATCGTGTGCACATTATTATTATTGTACGACGAATTTAAGCTTTAAAATAAATATTGTTTTTTTCGGGTTCTGGGCTTACCTAAAATAAATTTAATTTGATTTTTTTTATTAAATCAAATAAAAAATAAATAATTTAAAAATTATATTATAAGGGCTTATTGAGTAACATTTTTAACGCAGTAATAAGTCAAGGTGTATAGAGTAGAATAGGTGTGCGCAAAAAATACATAGAAAGATTTTGTGATGTCATTGGAACAGTAA
>JANSTW010043869.1:0-13831 GCA_027564275.1 Diadocidia ferruginosa
ATCAATCATGACGATATGCGCAGTAGAAACGAAAATGAACCAGCTGTCAATACTACCTCTACTCATAATACCATGTTCAGCAACTATTTTCCCCCAAAACATAGATTGTATATATATATATATATATACATAATATTATTATATTATATATGTAATATTGGGTTTGTTTGGGTTATACATACGATTTTCTTGAATTTATATATGTTATATGAAACACTTAATTGCTGCCAAACTTATGTATATCTATAAAATAATATGTCGTTTTATGACGAAGAATATAATCTAAAATCAACATTTATAAACTTTTGATAAAGTGTTTGCTTTAAAATCTACTACTCCATTAAGGAAGCTTTATATATAACTATATACACGTTTAGAAATTCGGTACACTATATTTATAGATGTGTCGTCTTGTCGTCTGTGCTTTATTGCACTAGCGAGTTGTAAAATATTAACCTTTAGGACTTAAACTTTAATAAATAATTTTATAATAGCTATGTTTCAGTTCCTATTTTTATAATTTACAGAATTCTGTACATACAAAAAATAAAAAAAATAAATAAAAATTAATTCTATAACACTTTCCAATTCGTCGCAAAATAATCATTTGTCTGGGGCTACCTACCGAAATACTGCTATATATATAGACAACAACAATCATCAAAATCTATAATTCTTGAATTTTTTGCATACAAGCTTTATATTTTAATTTGTGCAATTTCCATCCTAACTCTACAACAAAAAATATTTGTGTAGATACCACAGAAAAGACTAACTGCCAGATGCTTTACGCCATATTTTATAAAAATAATCTATTTTCCAGGTGGATGTACGGCGAACATTAGAATGATTATATACTAATATATTAGCAAAACTGTTATACTTACACACTTACTTTTTTTAACATTAAAGTTAGAATTTCGACAAATTTTTGAAAAAAAGTATTAAAAAATATTGTTCTTTCTTTATATATAAAGTCTCAAAGTCGTATGTCCACTCAAAAAAAGAGGATTATTTGCTAATATAATGAAATAATAATATTTATTTCTAAAATATTTGCTGAATTTTTAACTTTAATGTTAAAAAAATTAAGTGAGTAAGTATAACAGCTAGGCTAATATATTAGTATAATCATTCTAATGTTCGCCGTAGGTCCGCACAAGGAAAATTGATTATTTTTATATATGGCGCGAAATCTGTGATATATTCTGTTTTCTGTGCTTGTACTCAAGAATACTTTTTGTTTTTCATTTCATTTAATAATTTCAAAAAAATGTTTTTTTTTCCAAACTAACTTGAAACTATGATTAAGTGATTACATTAAATTTAAATAAATATATTTTTGAATTGCATTAATTGCGATAAAATTGAAAATATATTTATAGGAGTTAAAATTCTAGTTTTTGATAGGAACAAGATTATAAAGTGTCAAATGTTATTAAAAAATAAGTCGCGAAAAGTTGACCCAACGTACGATAAATGTATATTCAAATTTTTCAAAAAAAAAACTATAGTATACCATTTCATCGCAGTGTATACTAGAATTTTGTTGAAATTAGCTTCTTATTTTGGGATCTTTTGAGATTTTAAGCCTCGATGAGCTTTTTTTAATATAGATACAAACAGTCGAATTGGCTGCCCTAACTCAAATGATTCTAAAAAAACTAAAATTAGTATATTGTTCAACATAATAACTCGCTACTGATTAAGTATCTTATATATATAATATATTATATATTAGACTGACCCTCAGTATTAAGGAGATTTTAAAAGCTACCCTATTTTTTTCCCTTAAATATAGGATCATTAGGATAGATTAAAATACAAAAATGGTAAAAATTTACTTTTTTCAATTTTTGAGGGCTTTGAGGCGGTCCTAAACGTTCTTTGATCGATCACAAAATTTTACATTTTGGTTTTTGCATACAAACGAAAAAAATTGGAGGCTGGCTCAAAGAATCAAAGCAACTTTTAAAATAAGGGCCAGTCTAATCAATATAATATATGGGGTGTTTTGAAAAATATGACATTAGATTTTAAGGAAAATGCAAAACTATTATATTATAATCACTACTTATTCATAAATGGGAAAAGCAAAATATTTTTTAATTATAATTATTGCAGTTGGTTGTGAATATTCAGTTTAACACTTTTTCCGTTATATTAATTATATTTAATTACTTTAGTCGCTTTACCTATAGGACGCTTCACCCAGAGCGATTTGTTGTGCAACTTTTTCTTCTATCTTCTATAGTTAGAGTTGTACCGTAACATTAGTTATAACTCGAAATATATTTACCATTATTAAGTTCCTCGGATGCGAAAACGTAGCTTTTATAATTCTTAAAAGAATATATTTAACTTTTTCTTTGAATAATTGTTCGTTTGCAAGTTATTTCGCCGCGCGCTAGTGTCGCTGTGCGAGTTAGAGTTAGCGAGCCTTTATGGTATAGTGTTAGTTTGGGCAAATCTGCAGTAGCGAATATGCTCCAAATAGAACCCACCCCTCTATCCTATAAAGGGTCATCCCCCGACGAAAAATTATACGACGACTATATTGGTGTAAACCCCGCCTTTCTGCAGCGGGGGGGGTTTAAAGTTTGCATGCAAAAGTTTTAAAATGCAATATTTTGATTCCACACCTATACAGAATGGAAGAATAGACAAATTAAAATTGTTTGTACTGTGAACATAAGAGGGATCAACCCCCCTTTCAAAATGGGAGGGGCCTAACTTTCTATGAAAATTATTTAAATATAAATATTTAAAGGGGTTGTATGTGTATTCAAATGAAAGGTCTTGCCAAGAGCTACAACTTTAGTTCTAAGAGTTGTAGTCCATCGTCCTCCCATCAGCCTCTAGGAACGGTTTATGGATTTCTTAGAAGGAACATTTTATTTGCCTGTCTGCGAACAGAAGGGGGAACGATAGACTAAAACCCTTAGAACTACAATTGTAGCTCTTGTCAAAACCATATAAAAATGTATTTTTGATATTTTTCATGCAAACGATAGGCCCTTCCAATTTTGAAGTGCGGGGTTACCCCCTAAGTTTACACTGCAAAAAATTTTAATTTGCCTACTCTTACATTCTGTATAGGTATGACATCATCAAAATTGAATTTTAAAACTTTTGCCTACAAAATTAACTTAACTTAAAGTCGTAGGTAATTTTTTTGGTCGGGGAATGACCCTTTACAGGATAAAAGAGGTGGGGTCCTATTTGGAGCATATTCGCTGTACTGCAGTTCAGCCAACGTTTTTCCTAGTAGACGGAATTTGTGGACTCTAGGTCAAAAAGAAAGGTGAACCTCTCATGCAAACTTTTTTGTAAAAATATAGAGAAGGTTTTTTACTAATAGACGGATTGGTTCCACTTTTTTTTTGTTATTGTTTCTATACTCTGGGATTGAATTGCAAATGGATCTAGTCGAAGCTTCGAAAGGTAGTAAAAGCAGCTGTTTTTCAGTTTTTGCTAGGGGTTTCTTCAAAGCTTAGAGAACACCCAAAGACCAAGTTTCTAACTCACAACATAGAGAAATAAAAAAAATCCAATTAGAACAAATTTATTTTTTATTTTATTTATTTAAACCTTAAAAATTACATTAAAAACAATTTTAACTCCTCTAAATCGTTTGGTAATTCTAAAATTCCTTTTCTTAACTGATTCAATATTTCGACACGTTTATCGCGCAACATTTTAGCAATCACTGTCTTATCAATTTGCGTACAGTTTACCGATTTCATTCTTGTGTTTATTTCTTTGCGTAAATTTAAATCACATTTATGTATTTCCGATTGTTCAACTGGAATTGACGCGTTCAAAATAGACGATTCCTCAAATATTGTTCCGTATTGCTTTTTAATTAAATCGTTTAATAGGCAGATAAAAGAGGATTTTGTCTGGTAAATATTATAAGTTATTCCATGGCCATCCATTAACTCGGGAGGTTCTAGTTTATTGAACATATTCTGAATGTGATTTTCACTTAACGATTGTGGCCTATTAGCATTCTGTGCCAGAGAAAATTCCAAAGTGGATGGAAAGTAAATGTACGAATAATTAACTTTATTAAATTTGGCCATATTTCTGATTTCTTTCCTCATACTTTTATAGTACATGTTATCGTCGATAAGAATGACAAAGTTCGATTGTTTTGATACATTTTCGGGTAGTTTAAATGAGGAATGAGGAAAATCTATGTTAATTCGATTCATAGACATTTCAAAATTTCCACCATTTCGGATGTCACAGATCATTTGTTGAACTATAGAAATCAATGAAAATCGCAATTTCTTGTATAACTTTGAGGAAAAACTGCTCACACTGGCCTCAATGCTAATGAAATCGTCGAAACAAATGTGAATAGAATTAAAATCAAAATTTTCCGAATATTTTAAAATTCTATGGCAAAATGTCGTTTTACCCGATGCAGGCAGTCCGATAAGATTGACTATACAAATTTGAATCATTTTCTATTTTTTAATTAAATTATCTAAATAAATTTCTATTTTCTATAAACTAAAAAAAAAACAAATTTCTGATGTTAACTATGAGGCAACTGTCTGATCTGCTTGATGTAAAACTGCTGGTGGTGCTTCAATTGACTGTTGGGATTGGGCTTGGACAGCAGCTGCTAACTCTGCTTGTTTTACTTGTGTTTCTATTTCTACAGCACGACGTACATTTATTGCTGTTTGTGCCTCCACATAAATGCCCATAATTTTTTGATTTACATTGCTAAACTTTTTTACGCAATTGTCAATGCAATGGGACTGAAAAGGGTAAACATCAGATTAAAAAAAACTCAAATGTATTTGGAACAAGATCTAGAATCCTAATTCTTCGCACACACTGATGCGAATCGCGAAGTCAGTTTTTTAACATGTAAAACCACAACAAATATTTGTTGCCTTAGGGGACAATTGTTATAAGAGGCTTTCGAAGTCTCGCCTTCATCTGGATGGATCAGTTAGGACCTTTAAATTTAAGAATTACTTTAGTTAAGGGGTTAGGAAGTCAAAATTTATATAGTTAGATTATTTTAATCTTTATCTATCAATTATCAAATATGAATAATTTAAATTAGAGGTTTTCGCTTAAGTGTAGTTCCTCCTAAATTAGGATCGGACTTTACACCAGTCTTGTTACATTGCTCGATATTAAGGATTATTATTTAACCTAATATCAAATACTTTATAATGGAGTGGAAAAATTGGTAAAACGTTTAATTTAATAAAGTAATCAAAAAATATTTACCTCATCTGTAGATAAGTTTCGACTAAAAAAATTGTCTGTACATTGTGAAAAACACATCTCTGTCAGCTTGTTGTAGAGCAGAAGAAAATCTCTAAACTAAAAATTACAATATTTGATTATATTTAGGGATTGGAATAATGTCTTTTAATTTAACTTACATTTCGAACTTGAGGATCCATAGTAATTAATAATTAAAATATAAACTGGCAAAGTGGTTTTATAAATTCCTTCTAAACAAACAGTTGAGGTTATGTTGCATAATGATGCGTTCAAGATGTTGCTTCAAAATATGATAGCGTTCAATGGGATATAACATATAATATACAAACTTGAAGATATTTTTAACAAATTCCGAAACAACCAAAATATATATAATATTTAAATTTTTTTTTAAGTTTGCATATAAATTAATAATATTATTATATAGAAAATGAAATTCTGACTATTTTTGACGCTTTTTCAATTAAACTATACATAACTTTAGCTAATATATTTATCGAGTTTTTAGTGGAACATGGTAGCATGTACAGAAAAATTTACCAGTTTTTCAGAAATACAAAGTTGCATCTAATGTTTGTCGCATACAACCTTGTTCTACCATTTATATTCCAGGATTTGGTGTATTTCGTGTACTTTCTCTTTGTGTGTGCGTCATAGTACAACTATTGTCTCGCTATACTGAAATAGACACAACTTAGTTTTCCGCACAAGCTTTTTTGTCCATTTTTAGTGCGATGTACAACTTTATTCACAGTTTTTGTTATTTTTATTTAAATGTATGGTAAGGTAATCGTTCAACATTAAGCGCGAAAGGTAGAAGGACAGAAAAAATATCGAATAAACTATTTTATTAATTAATTTAACAAAAATAACTATTTAAAAATCTTAAAAAAGTAAGTTATATAATAACTGAATTTATAGTCACAAAGTATAAAATCGATCTTTTGCAATAAACGTTTTTTTTTTTCACATAAGACTTTGTCTTTCTTATGTCACGTTATTTAAATATATTTTCTTTCCTTTTTGCATAAAATTATCTATTATATTAATATTAAATACATTTTTATTGTTTACTAAATATTTTTTTAAGGATTTTTTAATTCAAATTTGGGATTATTTATTGTCCTGGGCTGGGTGCACATTTTAACTTTAACAGTGACTTTAACTTTGTGTCTTTGTGACTTTTTGAAACTCTCAGTTTTTAATTTTTGAACAATAAAAATTCTCACATCGTAGTACTTTTTGACATAATATTTAAAATCGTGGAATTAAATTTTTATATTTATTTTCAATTTTTATTTTATTAAATTAAAATTAAAATTCAATGAAATTCGTTTTTACGGGTAGTTGATAAGTATTTGCATATTTATCCAAAAATATGCAGTTATAAGTATTTCGGTCAATCGATATAATTATTATTGACCAACACTCCTATTTTATGTTACCTTTAATAATATGTTGTAATATCATAAATTGTTTTTATCAAGGAAAGAAAATAAGTTTTTTTTAAAGCTTTAACTCTTATTCGTATCATGTATTGCAATAAAAACCTTTTGTAAAAATAAATTAATCAAACTCTCTTACAAAAATAAAAATCATTTCTGATATGAAGATTTTTCAACTACATCATCAACTACAATTTAATGATTTTTATTTCGAGTGGTTTAATAAAAGTCTTTGTATATTTTTTGTACAGTATGTTTTTAAAGACTGTTTATGATCACATATGGACATAACTCATTATATAAATAAAAAACAGATAAAGCTAATACTTTCATTTATTTTTAGGTGTAAATAATATAAAAAAATATATAACTCTTACAACTACTTGCTTATCAAAGAAAGTTAAATCATCAAATTTTTGTAAATCCCGCTCCACCTATCGCCAAAAAACATGGCCAGTTGCGAATGCCTGATGACACTTCACCTTTGATATGGTCGTCAATGAATAACATGGCATCAGATAAAAAAGAGTAAAAAGGACCATTTCTTCTCTTTGGAGTAAAAGAAAAGGAGAAAATGAGAATGAACAATAAAATCATCTATATTTCTCTACGATAATATGAGGTTTTATATGACGGATTACAATCCCAGGAGATTTCTTTCTATTTTGGAATTCGTTTGAGGCAAGATAATAGTAAAAAAATCAGAAAATAGTAATTTTTAGGTTCAATTTTCAAATTGCAAATACTTATCTGATTCTAGTTATGTAAGTGGAAAAATAAAATATAAATTTTATTCAATACAGCTACGAATCTATTTTTTTTTTAATTCGACATTTTTAATTAATTATTCATCAATTCAAATATTGTCTACATCAGCATCTCAGAAGACTTATTTTATCAATAACTCAATGGAAAATTAACTTACAACATTTTACTTGCAAAAATAAAATACTTAATAAAATTCTAAATGATAATTTAGAATTTTGATTTGGATCAGATGATTATTAGTAATAAAATAAAATAGATCATTTATAACCAAAAAATTTGACCGGCAACGCATTGAAGTTAGTTGCAATGAAAGGGTTTTTTATATGGGATTGCACAAAAAAAACGCTACAATCAATAGATATCTCAACACTCTCAATCAATTTTTGTTAATTTGACAATAAAATGGTTTATTTAAACTTTAGCCTAAAAAATAACATTTAAATAAATAAATGGGATTTTCTAAAATAAATTCTAGCATTTTCCGAACATAATTTTCCCAATCAAACTGAACGAACTCATTCACATATAGCAAGAAAAATCTAGTACAATCTTAGAAAGATGTCGTCATTCTTCTCATTCGCTCTCGCAATTTTATCTCGCAGTCTCGCACAAAACATTTTTTTTATTAGAAAATTTGTTGGAGTGACGACGGGCACGGATTTTTTTATTTCGTATCTTTTTTAATGATTTTGTTTAAAATTCTGTGTGTATTTAATAATAAAATAATGTAAAAATTGCGTGGCTCACAAAGTTGAACATAATTTGTGTATTTGAAATAATATAACAAAAAAATAAAATGTCCTTTGGAGTAAAACACGAGAAATTCTATAACAGTGGTAAGTGGATGCGAAGATAAAAATGGAAAAAATTGATTGACTCGCGGATCTGCGAAAAAGATTTCTGTATGTTGGGTGATGTGCATGATGAACTTTGACAATTTGTTCCATTTTTTTGTTAGTAGCACACAAACAAAAGGTTTTATTTAATCAAAATTTATTGCCTTATCTAATTGGAAATATCAAATTGATATTAATTTCAATTAAAATTCTTTGGAAAAAATAGAAGAAAATCATTTTTTTTGTGAATGAAAATTTGTACAAATTGTTGTTGTACAAATGCACCACAAGTGCAATAAATTTTACATTGCTGGCTGCGCTGCAACAACGAAGATGACGATGATGATGATGGTGGTCGGTGGAGGTGCTGCACAAGATTTACAAAGATCCCGTATTTTTGCGGGGACTTTAGATTTTTTAGCAAAATTTTAGTAGCAAAAATGGGCTCTACAATCATGACGAACATTGTATGACTAATATAGCTACTGAATTCGAATTAAAATATTCCCATTTTTCGTGTACAACAAGTTGTGGTTGTTTAAAAATTCCGATACAATTTTATTAAAATGGAAATTTTCAGTTACATATTTTATCTCTTTGCAACGAGTAAATTAAATATAATTGCATTTTCTACAATTAAAAATAAACATAAATCTTTGATTAAACTTACATTCAATATTAAATTAGAATAAATAAATGATCGTCATTAATATTCTAATAAAAATATTAAATAAAATGATTCACCAAATTTACATATGTATTTATATCATGCCCATAAGTTGTACTCACATTTTATCGCAAGGGGGGTAACCTACACTATAAGTATTGAAAACTGTCTCAATCGTTTCAATTTAATTTTTTTAGTAGGTATAGTGATGTACGGACCCCGTTTTTATGGCGGATAACTAGATCCGAGTCGGATGTATTATTGCACTTCACTAGTAGTTATTTTGAGTTATTTTTGATTTACAAACAACCTGTGGCGAGCGGTTTAAAGATGTATTATTATTATGTTTGACATTATCGTCAATGAAAACCATAGTATCATATAGAAAAAATGGTATTGGTCCATATGCTTCCTCGCTTTGGAGTTGGACTCGATGTTGATAATTATTATTAGGTCCTAGCTGCATTATTCTGCCGACATCGTATGAAAATTACCGGAAATTTTAGAAACAAATTATTTTTACTTAGATAAGATTTTCTTAAAATTGAAAAGAAATTTTATTACTACTCAAAATATCCTCTACCCGCCAGTGAAATGTTACATGATTTTGAATAGGGACAACCCCCCGTTTTTTATAATATCTTGTATATTTAGGTGTATTTAATACTTTAATTAAATAAATTGACTGTATATTATGCACAATGAGACTAAATAAAATATTATTTAATAATATAACATAACATCATATAACTTATATAGTTGAAAATCAGCAACATTTACTGCTTAAACATCGTTTAATAAATATTTTCCTAAAGAATCTTAAGTATCTACATATATTCTATAATATAGTAATGTTTATTCACTTAATCATCCGTAAAGTTATTGTAAAGAATTTTTAAATATGTTGCCATTCTATATTGGCTACATTATATTATATAATATACATTAGGACACCCATAATTTTTTTTAGTCGCCGATTCTTATAGAAATATCTTTTAATAGTTTATAATATTTTTGCACTAAGTAACTAAATGTTAAGTGTAAAAATGTAATTAATTTATAAACTATTAAAGCACAATTCTGTAAAAAATATTTTTATACGCCGCGCCACATCGATTTCTGGATATATTTTTTTAGCGTACAACAATTATTTTTCTAATAGAAATTTACCATTGTTGTGGTTTTTCTCGTTGTTTTAAGTAATAACATAGTTATGCCCTAAGAAATCACCCTATGTGTTATTGAACTATATTGACAACTCGACTTATTTTTCGAAAACATATAGGTATAATTAAAAAACAGTACATTCGATGAAAAAAATTATTTAAATTTGTAATTTTTTTACCAAAATACCAACTTTTGTTCTAAAACTTTTTATTATTACCGAGAGGAAAATCCGAGGGAAAATCACTAGAAAAAAGTTTGTCCCATGACTTCTGATTTCCGTGAAGATTTTCGTTATTTCCGAAATGATTTCCGTGATTTTCGAAATAATTTGTCCCATGATTTCCGAAAGTGGTTTCCCCCACGATTATTACTCAAAAAAACACTAAAACAATGATTCAGGATTATTTTGTGCGACCTTTTAAACATCACCGACTATAAAAAAATTTTAGTCTACCTAATAATACACACTGATACTCATCGCAGTAATATAACTATAAATTCAATTATTAAACAAAATAATAAATTAATTAATATTATGTAGTTCAATAAGTTAAAACTATAATGTTATATGTTATAATATTATAGTGCGATATCTAAAAATTATTACAAACATATAGTAATATCTGTCTTCATATGCTATAAAAATAAAAATTAATTATAATATACAGTGGTGATCAATAAATATTGAACATTCTAATATCTTTAACATAAACTAGACAAAACTGAAATTTTTAATATTGTTTAAAATTTATTTTCAAAACTTAAACACTAACGAGTGTAGTAATTAACTTCAATTAAATTCAAAATCATTAAATTTGTTTTTTTTTTAATTATTTATAAAAATAAATTTAAATTCGATAAACTAAAATTGATTGTCGGTCATATAAAATTTAAAAAAACTGCTACTTCAATGGTGATGAATATATTTAAATTCGGGGGGTTAACCCCCTGATAAAATCTTGATCTACAGACTTCCAATACTTTCAAAAGACTTCAAGTTCTTTCAAGGAATTTTCTAAAAGAGTACCAAGACTTCCAACAAAATGACAATACTTCCAAAAAACTTTCAAGATTTCCAACACTTCCAAAGATTTCCAAGACTTCCTAAAGACCTCCAAGATTTTCAAAAGATTTTCAAGACTTCGAATATTTCACAAAGACATCCAAGACTTTCAAGACTTCTAAAAGTTTTACAAAACTTCCTAAAGAATTCCAAGACTTAAAAGATACCGAGACTTTCAAAAGACTTCCAAGATTTTCAAAAGACTTTCAAGACTTCGAATATTTCAGAAATACATCCAAGAAGACTTCCAAGGCTCCGAGACTTCCAAAAAACATCTGAAACTTCCAAAAGTCTTACAACGACTTCCTAAAAAATTCCAGGACTTCCAAGATACCGAGACTTTCAAAAGACTGCCAAGACTTTTCCAAACACTTGCAAGACTTCCTAAAGAATTTCAAGACTTTCTAGGCTTCCGAGACTTTTAAAAGACTTCTAAGACTTCCAAAATACTTCCAAGACTTCCAAAAAATTTGCAAGACTTCCTAAAGACTTTCAAGGCTTCTGAGAATTCCAAGACTTCCAAAAAACTTCCAATGATTCCAAGGGATTTTTAAAAGACTTGTAAGACTTCTAACACTTCCAAAAAATTTGCAAGACTTCCAAGATTTTAAAAAGACCTTCAGGACTGTGGCTATTTCACAAAGACATCAAAAAAATAAAACGTTACTTTTAGAAATGTCCGATTTCATTTGTTTTTCACCTAGTAGATATATTTTATCAATTATTTAAATTTAAAACCATTATAATTTTCTTATCTCCATACTCAACAATGCTAAATTTATTTAAAAAAAAAATATAAACAAAAATTAGAAGTTTTATCTCATTTTAAATTTTTTACAAAGAAATTAACTTTATACACATTATATTAGGACCGGAATTTTGTGTAAAAATATATTTTTATTTAAAGTTAATAAAAAAACGTTTATCAATGGATATATTTGTCTCACTCATAAAACTCTGGTTTTAATTAGAATGAGCTTTTAGTAAATACTCTGAAGAAAGATATATTTGAAGCAATTGTATTGCATTACAAGAAATATGACAAAAAAATGGTTCACCGACAATTGCTCGAAACGAAAATTCCCCGAAGTAGGTTCACTTTACCGGCACAGCATTAGTAAACCCCATTTATTGGATAGTTCCCACAAACATTTTTTGTTCTGGTCTTAGAGTTGCAAAAATCTCCTTAAGAGAGGGGAGGGTTCAAAGTTTTTATGTGGGGAAATCACAAGAAAGACATATTTTGCTGATATTATTTATATAAATGATAAAGGAAGTACTAAGATTTTTTTTTTTTTTTTACGTAGGTGGGTAAGTTGGAGAGGGGTTAAAGTTTGTATGCAAAAGTTTTAAAATTAAATTTTTTTAAATAGGAAATTAGGAACCAATTAATTATTTTTTATGTTTAACCCGAAACGACAATTCTCCAAAACAAAAAATCCCCGACGCAACAATACCCCTTAACGACAATTCCCTTTTCCACATTTTCTTTTTTTTACAGGCAATTCTTTCACACAATTGTCGAGGAGTTGTACATTTGGAGAACTACCATTTCGGCAGTTTTAGGCACTTAAAACCCCGTTTATATAAATGCATATTTTTCCGGACTCTACGCGTCTACACATTATACAATTATACATATAAAAACGTCTGCCCAACAACCAGCCAAATATGAAAATATAATATAAAATAGTTTATTTTTATTTTCACTTTCAAATGAATATTATAACTCAATTTACTAATTATTTTATATATTAAACACATCTTATGTACGAAATTTTTCTAATATATAGCAAATTGTACAGGGTGGCTCAAAAAGAACGATATGTTTTGAATTTTTTATTTAAATGATAAAATTTTTTTTTTTGGTAAATACGAATGTCAAATTTGTTTGGCTTAAACATGAAAAATTATACTCCGCAAGTGGTGCTCATCAAAATCTAAATTGTCGGCCATCTTCCTCTACAGTGAACTAAAAATATTGTCTACCATATTCTCAAACAGATTGTTGCCTCCTCTACAATGAAATCAAGGTCATTCGAATTAGGAAAATAAAATTGTATTTCAAATTTTCAATTAGCTGCTTCACAAATTCGTGCTCTTTCCAGAACATTTTCCATCACTTTTCGTAAAATTTCAGGTGTAATGGCTCTGATCTCATCACGAATATTGTTTTTTAGCTACGGTATGGTCTGTGGCTTATTTACGTACACCCTTTCTTTCAAATAACCCCAAAGTAAACAGTCTGGAGCGGTTAAATCTGATGAACGCAGAGGCCAATTAAAATTGTTGTTTCGAAAAAAAAATCGAATAATTAAGTTTTTTTCGTGCAATAAGTCGATTTATTGTTGCAGGACGGTCCAACTCCTCAATTAAAAAACCGACGATGTGCACGTTGCGTTAAAATAATTGATCGTTGATTTTCAAAATAAAATTCAATTATTTTCGTCCGTTGTTCAATTGCATAATTTTCCACATTAAATTTCCCCAGTCTAATTTACAAGATTCTGAAAAAAAAATTTAAAAAAATATTAAATGTAAAAGTTTCAGATGGGTCCAAAATGGACTGTGGGGTTGGTTCCGGAATCTACTGTGAAAAGCTTAATATATCAGAATCAGTAAGACT
>JANSTW010043879.1:0-13825 GCA_027564275.1 Diadocidia ferruginosa
TTTGCCTAAGCCGACCCACTAATTTATTTGAGAATAGCTTTACTTTGAATTAGACCGATTAGCCTGTTTTAAAATATCAACATTATATATAGGTACATTTAAATATATAAATTTCATAAATTAAAAAGTGTAATGCCAATGTTTTTGAAATATTTGAAAAATTTCGAATGCATTGTTATAGGTCAGGTGACAAAATGTTTTGGTAAATTTCTACTAAAATAATTATTATTTAAATTAATTTAATTTTTTTATATTTTTTTTAATTTTCTACATAACAACTATACTCGAGACTATATACTTAATTTATTTGTCTAACTTTATATAGTAATTATTTGAGTTATCATTCAAATGTGTAAATTTATTATATTCTATATTTTAAGTCATACTTATATATAAAATTTGCATAACTACAAATAATATTAAATACATTGCTATATAGTATGAATTATGAATTTAATTTAAACATAATTTATTTATTGAGACCATTTTTATTGCTCGGTAAATACGTATAAGCAATACCTATCTATACGTATATACCTAAATACTGGATAAATACATAATATATTGGAATAAATTTAAATTCTATAACTATTAACTATATTATTTTTAA
The DNA here is from genome assembly GCA_027564275.1 of Diadocidia ferruginosa. Taxonomy (NCBI): domain Eukaryota; kingdom Metazoa; phylum Arthropoda; class Insecta; order Diptera; family Diadocidiidae; genus Diadocidia; species Diadocidia ferruginosa. The sequence continues at coordinate 611 of JANSTW010043879.1, forward strand.
TGTGCTCCATATTTACACACATTAAAAAAAGTATTTTTATACAAATTAACAAGATCATGTTACATAAATCTTTAAGTATAACCAACATATAATTTTATCTGCCATATCTTTCCTAATTTAATTATTATTGTGTGGAAAAAAAATAAATTACGAAATCATATTAGTTTAATTTAGGCTATCATTTTGTATAGGTAGGTACAATGATAACAATCTTTCGCATAATAATGTCAATGGACGATTATATAATATCGAGATCTTTTTGAAATATTGATTTCATGACACAACTTTATTCAGTAAACAAGGATAAAGAAATTTGAAAATCATATAATTCATGAGAAGACAAATTATTGTGTATGGAAAAAATTTTTCGATACAAATGTTTCAAAATTATCTAAGAAAATTTTTAATTTCCGAGAATACATAAATAAAAAAAAATTAGACCAGAAAAATTATTCCGGAATTATTAAGTTTTATAAGCCTGTTTCTAAATTTAACATTTTATAACTTATGTTTATTCTATCTAGTTAAATAAAAAATTTATTACTAACAACTAAAATCCAAATGCAGATATTATTACCTATATATTCATTTTTTATCAAACAAAATGTTACTGCAAAAACATCTGTTTATAATGTTGTTGTTGTTGTATTGTATCCTCTAAAATTTATTCACAAACAAATAAAATATATAAAAATAATGTTAATTAACTACACCTATGCTATACCTATATAGAGTGAAACGAAAATAGTCAATAAAATTCCGCATTATCAATTAAAAAAAATAAACATATCGACTAAAACAACCTTTATAATTAGATTAGAGAGACAAAATTTAATTGCGCGTTGTTTCTGATCTAAAAGTGTCTTTGTAAGGTACTCAAAATAACAACAATAATAAATTGTAAATAAATAAAAATAAATATTTGTTAATCGGCATTAATCAAATTAGATATTTTTTTATTGAATTTTAAGACTAATAGATGGAAAAGGATTATTATAGTTTTTGCTTTGTGTGCGGCTAGCCTCCCACGAAATAAAAATTAAAACAATAAAAAAACCGACATAACAACAACAACAACTATATATACTTTGTCTATATTTATAGACTTGAAAAAAAAAAGAAATTCCTTTATATTTATATTTCGGGTTTTTCTGTATATAGTTATTCATATTAATTAACCCTCTAACCCGGAAATCATAGGACAAAATATTTCGGAAATCATTTCGGAAATCACGGAAATCATCTCAGAAATCACGAAAATCATTTCGGAAATCAGAAATCATGGGACAACATTTTTTCTATTGGTTCCTTCCTTGATTTTAAGCCAATACAAGTTGTTTTATATCTGGTAAAAGCATTTTTTTTAAGTCCGGTATAAGGTTTAAGGACCTGCCGGTTAGACGGTTAATCCTTTAATATCGGCTATCAGTTCCTTTCGTACGCTTTAGATGATTTTTCATGATGATAGCCTTAAAGATCATGAAAGTTGGTATCTGTTGGAATTTATGAGCTACCAGTAACTTGTCTAAATTACACCATGCGGTACTTTATGCCCATCAGGTTTTCAACTCGTACTGGATATATTTTTTGGTGATCAGTACGTACTATATCATCATCGTGTGCTTTAAGCTAGGGAGCATAGAGATCAATTTTACCCTTTTTCTCTCTGATACATTGGTTTGCATGGACGGACATATTAAAGGTCGGGTGTACACTATACGAGGAACTCTTTTAGATTTTATCATAGGCCGTTTAACGGATTTCAACGACTTCGCTTTTTAATAGCCTGCAGTCATGGTACTATGACCTTTCTCAGTGGTGATAAGTTCCCTGCCTAACCGATTGTGGAACTCAGAACCACTTCACACTGGTTTTAAGGGGTTAAAATATTAAATACAAATAATTAACCCATTATAAGATCCAGCTGTTTGACTAGTCGAACAGCAACATATTTTGTTTTGAATAATTAAAAAAAAAAATTGTTCATTCAAACTAGTTAAATCTGCTAGGCCTTAATGGGTTAATTCATTTAGTAATAAGATAATGCAAATTAATTATGTTGTACAATGTGTACAATGTAGACTGTGATCGTGACGTGCTTGTAACAACAAGTGCCCCCTTTCTTTTATAGAAAATTTATATCTTTTCAGCAGCACTTGCCACAATAAAAAAAGTATTATTTATAGCTTTTAACTTTTAAGAGGAGGTCACACTAATAAACTTCTAAAAACTTTCCTTTTTCATGTGCAATAAATAATACGTAGTGTATCTATTGAGTGCACAACGTAAATTGGAATTTTATAAATTTTTTTAAAATAATTTCCAATCTTCTAAATGCCTAGATTTAAAAAAATTCTAATATTTGGATCATCATCCAGATCAGATCAGATCGTAGTGAATAGCAAAAATTATTAAATTAATTAAAATTTCTTTCCTCCACAAGCACAACATCCATTCAGTAGCAGCAGCAGCAGCTCATCCACCACAGCACTCACCAGAAACAGATGAGAACACACACAAGAAAAATATTCTTCAGCGGAATTTTTGGTCGTTCGCTCGCTGGCAGCAGCAGCAATATATTCGCAGCTAAAAAGAATTATCTATTTTTGTCCACCCACGGGACCTTCGACCATAATATCGTTTGGATGATTTTTTTTCTCATTTAAATTTTCATTTTTGCATAGTCTTATTATTTCATAATTTTTCTGATATTTCACAGTTCGTACCTAACATTAAATAATCATCACTTTTATCTGAAATTAATTTATTTTTATTTTGCGTATTAAAAATTAGAAATTGCATTTTATTTCGGTGCACTCAATTAAAATTCACTATATTTTAGAGATCACAATTTTGTATGTGATGGCTGAGACTGCTACACTAGGCCACCATCAATAATGGGTGGTGAGGCGGGAGGAAAGCGTTTTGTTTGTTTATATTTTTTTGTGTATAATCATCTTGAAGGACACTTACCTTTTCCTTTGCACGTCCTGCATGTTTTTGAACCGATTTAGCTAACAGCGAACCTTTACTTTCGGCCATTTTGCGCACTGATTTTAGACAGACTGATTCGTTTCCAGTTGGTCCGGTTCACACTTTGCCTTCGCGAGAAAAAAAGATCCGTTTCCATTTTGTTCCGCGCGCAATTTTTTTCCAAATGTCACATGATGCGGCAAGTTGTGCGCTGAACTAAAATTTGTGAATAACGCATGAAAAAAATGAAAACGGAGAATTGGTGTGTGTATTTGGTTTGGTGCGAAATTTAAAATTTAGTTATGAATATATCACTAGCAGATGCATTTACAGGGTCGTCGAAAGGAGAAATTTCGGTCACGGGGCGAATAAACATTGGATTAGAAATTATGCTCTTTAGAGCGATTATTGAAAATCTAGATTTGGTAACAGAAATACTAAAATTGTTTTTAACGTTTTTTATGATGTCTAGTGCTCAACAATTTTTTGTATATATATAAATATTTAAAAACAGGCTAATCGGTCTAATTCGAAGCCAAGCTATATTATCAAAGCGTACCTTAATCACACCTGTGTATCAGTACCTCGTTTTTTCGTAGTTTCCCGCGGAAAAAAATAATTATCGGCTGATTGTCACTTGTTAGGCGAATTTTTTATATATTTTTACCGCAGTAATACTAAAATCAGATATATTTCTTTATGGTAACACTAAAATCTTTTTTGGTTGTGTAAAATTGACCGCCTCCGCGGTCAATGGTCTTATCGAAACGTTTTTTCTACGCTTCAGATTGATCAAAATAGAGGTACTAGAAGAAAGAGACACGACAACACGCAATTTCGTGAAAAATACGCCCCAGAAATCTTGTACAGAAAACAACAATATGAGGTGAATTTTTGTTTTATACGGCAAAACGTATAGGAAAAAATATTCACCACGAAAATAAGTCCTATATAGGATTAAGTTCACCAACCACCACATCAACCGACAATATTTTCCCCTTCCCCTGTGGGCTAATGTCTTATCGAAACGTTTTTTCTACGCTCCAGATTGATCCAAATCGCGATAATGTAGGTGTAAATTGAGTATAACAATGAAAATGTATATAAATTATACCACTCGATCCGATCGAGAAGTCATAATAGCTACATTCGAGCGTATCGGAACTTTAATCTCGACTCGCTACCGATAATATCGAGTTTCATAATCGGGCCTCAGATTAATCAAAATAATTGAAAGCGTCGCTTAAATCGAAATATAACTTTTTTCGGGTTTAGCATCGTATTTATGCGATTTGTTACGAAAACTAAGCGATATTCCATATAAAACAATACTATTAATTTCAAAACAAAATGTTCGTGGAATAATTAAACGATGTAAAAAAAACTATACGTAGATTTTTCTCCATATAGTAAAGCTTATCATCACACGTGAACACAATTCGAGCTAAAAACGAGCAGAAAAACATCGGCAGCTCATTCGTTTCTGATCGGTTGCTTGGATCTCGTTTTTTTTTTACTTCTGTAAATTCGTAACACTAAAATAAAGTGTCACGGATTTACAGTTTCGCAAGTTAGAAAATATATTACGAGATCGAAGCAACCGATCAGAAACGAATTAGCTGCCGAAGTTTTTCTGCTCGGTTTTAGCTCGAATCCGTGACACTTTTTAATTTTAACAGCGAAATCTTAACAAAACTCCGATTGGTATTTTTTTTTAAATATTTTTTTATTTTGTGTATATAAAAAAATGGTTTTACAATTTTTATCTACAACACTATTTTTTGTTTTTAAATTTTTCATTTTGTAAAAAGAAACAAAAAATGATTAGTATAACATATGATTACAAACTACCAAATTGTGATTATAATATAGTAAAACATAAAACAATGTTACCATTTATTGGGGTTTACTTTAAAAAGAATATGAAATTTCAATTTTTATACATAATTACAAGATTATAGAAATTATTGCCTTTCGGTAATCATATCATATAATATAATTAAGCCACACTTAAGGCGAGACAGTTTTTAATATTTAAATAATTTACGTGTTAAAAAACTGACGCGCCGCCACGCCACGCTCAAATGCGCGCGAAGCATTATTTTTTTTACTTCATAAACAATTGTGCCGATTGATATAATCCAACGGTTAGTCAAAATTTAAAAAAAAATATATTTAGAGCTCATTTATTTTGACATCGACAGGTGCTCAATTATGTAAAACGTTTGCGAAAGAAGCACTCAGTAAAAAATACCCTCTTCCTTTCGAATTACATACTTGAACCCCTAAGATTTAAGAGCAAAATTAAAAAAAAATTAGAAAAAAACTGTCGACTTAGAAACTACATATATTTATCACAAAATTGGTAGAGGGATTTAAAAAAAAGGAATATCAGAAATGTATCAATTGAAATTATCTAAAGAGATCGAAAATTTTCCAAGTTTCTGGCTTTTAAAAGCACATTTATACTTTTTAATTTGTGTTGTCTGTGTTTGATTTTTTTGGTCAAATTCTGTGATTTTCGGGGTTTACATAAATTAACTTTGTAATATTGTTTTTTGTTTAATTTATTTTATATACACATACAAATGATAGATTTGGTTTTGAATTTCTTTTATTTTAATAATATATTTTTGCCCATATTTATATGCACGTGTTTTTTTTGTTCTAATTATATCTGCATTGTATTATAATTGTAAAATTAAAAAAAAAATATTAAAACAGAACATTTATTTTCAATTTTATATGTTTATTTTGTATTTAAAATATGAGCATATAGATAGATGATATCTTTTTAATTGTTTATTGTAATTAAAGAAGAATAATCAAAATTAAAAAAAAATTAATTATATAACAAAAATTACACAAAATGATGTGTGAAAGTTTCCCGCGAGTAAAATTTAAAAAATATTAAAAAAAAAATTACTAAAAAATGTAATATATTGTAAAGTGTTGTAATGTGTGAGTGTGTGTGTGTATGTATGTGTTTTATTTCTTATTTGGGAAACCACTTTTGATTTGGAAAAATGCTTTTTTATTCTGTATGCATTTGTTTTCTGTGTTTGGTTTTTTGTCTTTTTAACCATCATGCTTTCTCTTTTTACCTCTAGCAGGTGATTCTTCTGTGGAATTAGAAAAGTTCCGATAAGATAAAATTCTATTTAAAGAGAAAAGGGTTTTTACCTTCAGCGGGCTGTTGAGGTTGTCCAGGTTCATTTGCTTCGTTTGCCTCATCTTCATCAGAATCACCGTCTTCCTCCTCTTCTCCATCAACGTCTTCATCCTCAGCTTCTTCTACATAATCTTCACCATCCTCCTCATCATCATGATCTTCATTGTAGACCTAATTTGATTTTGTTATTAAAATTTCTTGTAAACAGTAATTAATCAACTTACATCAGCCAATGACAATTCCTCATCATCGTCTTCATCTCCATCGTCTTCATCAGAGACTAAAAATTAAAGAAAATTTACTGTTTTTAAATTTGTGGGGGAAAATGTAAATTTTCTTACATCTATAAAAGGTGCTAACAAAAAATAAAATGCCCATTAGACCGTAAATCATTAATGGGAATGATGATAAAGACGATGATGACGACAATATATTAGCTTGCGTTGATGTTGATGGTTGAGCAAAAACATTACTAGCAGTTGGTAGTGTCTCAACTACCTCTACTGCGTTTGATTTATCAACATCTTTCGTCGTTTCATCACAGTTTCGCTTTGCATCAATTTCGATGGCCAATTTTGTTAAATATTCATCTAATTCATCAATTTCATCATCTTTTTTGTCGTCATTCAATTTATCATCATCAGTTTTTGGTTTTATTTTTCGCTTATCGGACAATTGTTTTTCAAATAATTCTAATTCTTTCAGGTCAATTTCAATACCATTTATACAAAATGCATCACTATCTGAAATAATTTCATCTTTTAGGCAGTTTTTCTGGTTTGATGTAATTTTTGTGGAACGATAATGATTTTCGTTTGCATTTTATGTGAATGAAAATTGATTTTTTTTTTAGAATATGACGTAAGATAATTCGGGAATAAAATGGAGTAGAGGTTCCTGATATTGTAATTTCTGACATCCACCTTTGGTATGTTCGTCAATGAAAACTATGACACCAGATAGAAAAAAGAATAAACGACGGCGATACAAGAAAATGAACTAAAATCCACCATCTTGAATAAGTCTGTCATTTTAAATTTTATGAGCAATTAAATTTTTTTTTTAATAAAACTACCAAATTTCAGAAAAATATGTTAATATTTGGAAAAGTTATAAAGGATTTTGAATAACACCGCCATTTTAAATTGTTGTCTTTGGAAACATGGTTCGAAAATTTTCATTTCTTCAGTTTAATCATAATTGGCTTTAACACATTAAACTAAGCCAAATGCACTCAAGGAACATTTTAATATTTTTTTATTGGTTTAAAATTTAAAATTCAATAAAATCTGCCATTTTGAAAATATTTTTTCTAATATTCTTCTAAATATTTATTACTTTCTTAACAAAATAAACATTATTTCATAAAAATCGATTCATAAATGACGGTGATACAAAGTGTCTTAAGAGCCGCCATCTTCGAAAATGACAATATTTTTAATTTAAAGATGTTCTAATGATTTATGCCGGTGCAACTTTAATATTATTGATCTTTATTAATTTCTTTAAAAAATTAATGATCAAGATTAACAGTAGTAAATCCGAGAGTAAATCTTCTACAGCAAAAAAAAAATGCATCAACCAGATCAATTTTTGATTTCCGAAATAATTTCGTATAATTCAAATCAACTTCGAATAGTAATTACTAATCCATTATGGCCCAGTAATCGATCCAGCTAATTTTTTCTTAAATTTTTGAGCTGAATTTAGTCTTGTCAAGAAAAAACTCTATTTTTTCGTATTGAAAACGGGATCGGGGTAGTTTCTACCCATCGGGTCAAAAAATATACTAAAATGGGACCAAAACTGTTAAATTATTGCTATCCATACAACGATTGGTATTTGTTTTTAATATTAATTTTTTTAAATTATTACTCCTTATAGGTTTACATATAATTTAAGACGTGGTTGTCTGGGTGCAATATTTTCAAGATCATCCTAAAGGTTATCGCACATCTAGGCAACAGCAAGCGACGCGATTGAAATCAGTTTTTTAACATACAAAACTACAACAAATATTTTTTAAGTTTGTTGCTGTTGTTTTGTATGGTAAAAAAATGACTTTCAATCGCCTAAATTTTAGCCAACGATATTAAAGCTTGTAGTTTTATGATAATCCTTATTTTAATAAATGGATATAATTCTACACCTCGTACCGAATGGGTTAAATAAATAACTTGACATTCTTTTTAATTTTTTTAAATACTTATCGTATCTATTCAGATTTAAATCTAAACCATACATTACACTTACCATCTGAATCATTTCCATTTAATTCGTCTTCTTCTTCAACATCCTCCTCACCATCGGTTAAAGCTTCAACCTCATTAACATCAAAACTAAACAAGAGAGAAAATTTAACGTATTGTTACAATAAACATATTTCCGAAAATTAACCTACCCATCTAAATATTTAAGTGATGAAATCATGCCAAAGATTTTCTCTCTGTAACTGTCCACCGACGTTGCTTCATTGTTGTACAAATCTAATACCTGAAGTGACGTAAAATTTTCCAATGGTTTGAGTTCTTCCAAATCTTTGATCTTATTACCGGATAAATTAAGATGTGTCAATTTTGGACTTGTCGTCAAATTGCTCAATCCATTTGAAATTCTAAAAAAAAAGCAATTGAACTATAAATTTAAGATTAAAATTAGACTTTAAACTTCATACCTGTTGTCGGATAATTCCAATTTTTTAAGATTTGGTAATTTCGGGAAACCCTTAAGCGTTGTCAAACCCACATTTATCAAACTTAATGTTTCTAATGCACTAAACTCATCTGTTAGACCAACAATATTTGTGCTTCGGCAATTGTCCAAATTTAATTCTGTGATCTGTGAATATGGGAAATTTTCGGGGTTTTATTATTTTGATTATTACAATATTTTTTTGAAATGTTCAATAAATAAAACACTCTCGGATTGCATTTTGTACAAATGGCCGAAAAATAATGTTATATCTTATATATTGGGTTTTTTGTATGTAATTATGATGCATATTGTAATCTATGCATGGTAATTTCATATCTGCCGGGTTAATAATTATTAAATTATAATTTATGTCATTTTTTTATTATTATAAACTTTTTTGACGTCACTATCTAAATTTGTACGTTTTTAATCCGAAACTTTGAACCTCTCCCCTGCCCTAGGGGGTGGTTTCCCCCATACTAACAAAATATATGGGTGTCTCGGGGGAAGGTCCCCTACATTATAAGGGGGAAAGGGGGCTCCTGCTGAAAGCGCCGTTAAAGTGTATTTCAACCAGCACATCAAAAAACTACGCTTGCGCATAGGCCTATATTTTTGTCATGTAGAGTTCTAGCACCACCGTACGGAATAAATAGCTATAAATAACCTTCTAACGATGGCAGGCAAGTTTTATTTTGCAAAATAACCGGCCCAAAATGTCAAATAATAAATAAAATTTTAATTTGTCAGTTTTTTATTTTACTCAGATTTATTCAGAGGGCCCTCTCCTTTCAGTTCAGGTGAATTAGTTAAGACGGTATGAACCCAAAACAATTAGTGTATATTCTCCTAAAAGTTTCTACAACCGGGTAAAATACTACCCCGAGGACCGCAATGGGTTAATAAAAAACGGTAAGTTTAAAAATAAGATGATTTCTTTCCAGTTCGTTAAAAAATGTAACTGTGTGGTCAATTTCATAGAAGAAAATTCTTTAAATTTATATGGCAATCTGAAACAAGAACAGGTTCTAAAAAACATCCCCCATTTAGTTGAGCAATTATAGTAAATTATTGAAACGCAACAGATATATTTTTATTATTTCCAATTCTATTATATATCAAACGGAGAAGGGAAAACAATAAAACACTACGCCACAAACTTTCGTTAAGTTTTTTCCAAACCGCCGGATCAAATCTTGGATACAATACATTCTCATTTTCTCATCGTTTTTTACGTTGATACACGAGTGTACGTATATACCGACTTGTGAGTGTATTTGTTGTGTAAAAATAAAAACGTGTAAAAATAACATAACGCTGCTGTGTGCAACCGTCTATTTTTACACAAACCATACATACTATTTTATGAAATTATTATCAAAATATAGTCGCAAGTTTGCATTCGCTGAGGAGCCACTAGAAACAAGCACGCTACAAAAGCACAGCTCTCCACACCCTCGCTCAACTCAGCTCAACGAACAAAGAAAAAAAAACAAGAAAATGTGATTTAATTTTTGCTTTCCTATTTTCCGCAAAAAGTTAAGAAACTTTTCAAAAAATGCTTTATGTTTTTTCCTCTTGCAATGAAATATGAATATTTAGGTAAAATCTGGTGAAAATTTGTGAAAATTAAAAAAATGTGATTGCTGAAAATTTTCCAACATTTTTTTCGTCGTTGCTTTTTTTTCGGTAAAAAACAACAATGGCCGCCGAAATGTCAAACTCGCAATTATGGCGCCGGTTTTGTTGAGATGCAAAGAAAAACAACAAAAACGCAAAGACGCAATAAACACAGAAAATTCATTGAATGAGAAAAAAGATGGCCCGCGACAAATGGGTTTCGGTAAATTTTTGTCATTGAAAAATATTTTAATTATTAATTAATTAAAAATTTAATTAGAGACGAAAAACCGAAATGCTAGTCAATTTGATGCGCTGCCACACAAATAAAGGTCAAAACAGCAATTTTCCTCGTACTGGTTGTTGCAAAGCGCACAACCAAAAATTTAACGATAAGATTTTCTTTGGGCAGAAGGGAAACAATTACTAATTACAATGAATATAGAGCTAATTGACCAAATTAAAAATTACGATTTTAATTTTAGAATTTTGTTTTGTAGAAAATATGATAAAAACTGCCATCCATCATCGCGTAAAAAACCAGCGGCCGACAAATTGCCCACCGAAAAAAATGGTTTGAGTGTGTGGTGAGTTGATGCAACATGGCGGTTATAAAAACGTAGAAAATTTTTTTGCAAACGAATTTTTAATTGTTTACCTGCGATCGCATTATTTATGAATTGAATTTTAATTGAAAAAGCAGATGAATGTTTTTTAGAATGAATTGGGCAAACCCATTTTCGGATCAAATGCAAGCGACGGCCACAAAATGAAAAACTAACTTATTGATTTTCAAAAAAAGCGTTCATTTTAAATAATTTTTTCTATAATTAGTTTTAAATTGCGAGATTTAATTGATGGATTTCTGGGGCTAATCAATGAAAAGCATCACACAGTCGGACGCAGGTTAATCGTGTAAACGTGGAAAGCGTTAGGGATTTATTGGAAGAAAAAAATGAAAATTGCGCCAACACGTTTTTCACAACACAAAAATGCATCTTCTGTGCGAATCGACGTCCGTCCGGCCAAGAGAAAATTTATTTTGCCATCGTAATGCCAAGCCATCAGCCTCTAATAAATCCACAAAATCTTAGCGGATTTATCGGCTAATTTATGGGCAACAAAATTTCACATCGAAAATGCTTAATTTTAAATAATTACTCAATGCACTAACCTGATTTGCGGGCCGGCCTAGTTTTTCCAATTGTATCCTTTTCTCCATTTTTTCTTCACACAAACTGCCTTTTTCCAACAAACTCAAAGAACGCGAAACTTTATCGAGCGATGGTGCAACAAAACTTTGCTTTTTACAAATATTTAAAACAGCGGATCCTTTTTCCGCAACGCCAAGTACTATACGCTCCTCGTCAACCAACAAATATAAATAAAATAATTTTTACAATAAAAAAAGAACTGCTGCTTTTGCTTCTGCTTCTACCACACAAGAACCACACTTTGAATGAGGAAAATAAAATTTATTTTACGCGGCGCAAACAACCAACAAATAATCTCAAGCGAACACTCAGCAGAAGAAATGCGACGATTGAAAACGATAAGAACGCACACACACTCGCAAAAGAAAATGCGATCGTCATGCGTTTTCGTTTGTGTTTGTTGTTTCGTTAAGTTTTTTTCGCTTGAGATTTTTGTTGTTTTTATTTAATGTATGCATGTGTTGGGTTATGTGCGGTGACGCGATGTGTAGGTGTGTGTTGGTGGCTTCGCAAGAAGTTGCTGTTTTTATTTATATTATACACACTTGCAATGTTATTCAAATTTAAAATAATTGCCAGATGCGAAAAGAAGGTCGGTAATAGTAGAGAAATTGTTGTGATGTAGAAAGCTTTTAAGATAAAGCTTTGATTCAAAACCTTACAAATGTATTAATAATGTTAAATATGACAATATTATTTTTATAAGTCGTTGCTGTATATTTATTATATTTGAAATTTAAATTTATTTAATTTGAGTCGTTTATTTTGAAAGTGGCATGAGTCCATTTTTTTGAAAAAATCAAGGTAAAGATAACATTATAATTACAACAACTTATAACATAATCTCTTATTTACCAAAAATTCAAATTCAAAATGTTAAGAACTATAAATATTTTGAACTAAGAAGTTTTGCTAAATAACGAAATAACAAATTTGTTAATTTTCGAAATTTTTTCTTTATAATATACCCCATGTTTTTTGTGACTTTTTTCAACCCTTTTTTAAATTGAAAACGGCTTGCAAAACAATGATATTGCTATAGAAGGCAATTTAATTTGTTGATTTTTTTCATCCTCCCGTGTGGATACAAAACCTAGTAACTCGTTTTTCGTCATTCGTGGGAAATTAAAGTTTTCCGTTTCCTTAGATTTTGATATGAAATATTATTTTTTTTTCGTTTAAAGAAATATAATCTAATTTAAAAAATATAATGATTTTAAAATGAAAATTTAAATAGATTTATTTTTTCCATATAACTTTTTAGGCGTATTTTTAACAAAACCTAGTATCTTTTGACATACTATATTTTGTATGAAATATTGAAAAATTTCTTTATGAAAAAAATTATTGGTATTTCAGACAAAATATAGTAACTCATATAGTTACTAGGTTTTGAAATAAATTTGCCTGTAAAAAAGCGGTAACATTTTTTTAAGAAAATATTTTATTATATGAGAACCATATTTTGAAGTCATATGAATTTTAAATTTTACATTCGTATCATTTTACTATATTATTCGGCCATGCAATCCAATAATCCGT
>JANSTW010043890.1:0-13825 GCA_027564275.1 Diadocidia ferruginosa
CAATCAGACCTACAACCTATGCTATGACACTTGAAAAGTATATTAAATTTTTCCGATTTTGTAACACAGTGTTATTATATCTCTTCATAGATGGCGTTCGGCCATATTATGTATATTTATGTTTTTAGAGTGATTTGTCTAATTTTGTCTATATATGAAACATTCTGCTTATTATCGCATATTATTTTTGGATTAACAAGTTATTTTTTTTATCCGAGATTATATGTAATGAACGATTCTTCACACTGCTTATTTTTATAAATAAACAAAACCCCTTTAATACTCAATTATTTGATAAATGTGCTGTGAATACAAGTCGTTTATATATAAAATAAAATCTACTTAATAATAATAATAATCTGACTAAATTATGTAAATATTTAATGCCAAAACAACTCAATGCTTTCGCATGTGTGTTACTTGCACATGGCAAGCTACCTTATTAAGTGTGTCAGTTATATTTATGAAGCTAAAATCAAGCTATTATAAAAAGCTGATGTACCTATACTATATATACTAAATGTGAAAACAAAAGCGTCGACTTTATAAATTTCCATATTAGTATACCTATATATAGATATACATACACGTCCTTTTATGTCTGCTTTTTATTTAGTCCGTCTCGTTCACCCTTTCGAATCGGAAAAAAAAATATTTTTCATAAAAAAACGGTTAGCAAACCAGAGGGATTATATCTTAACATTTTATTCGCTTCAAGTTTTCAATTACCCCCTTATATAAATTGAAAAGCAAACAATACTCGGAAAATGGGCACATTTTATAAAAATATATGTATGGTATAAATCAGGTTTTAGAGGTATGCGTTTTTTTAAGCATTTTTTATTTTTTATTTTTAACCTCACTCAACGTATATCAAGTTTAATTTAAAAAGAGGGTCGGCTACCCACCACCACCACCACCATATAGGTTACTATAAAAAAAGCAATATACAATAACGTTCCCTGCACATGTTAAGAATATATATATGAGTTTTATTAGATTTATGAAGCTCTATATTTTGTATTATGACTTTACTATATATAGTCATAAAGGTTTTATTTATTCGCGGCGAGCTTTTCGAACAATGTAAAGCTGAACCCACATAATATTATTGCGATAAAATTCCTATAATCTATTGAATATCCGACAGAAGATAAGGTAATCGCTAAAATACGATATATTCACATAATCCAATTTTTTTCGCTTAAACCTTAATTTACACGGAGCCTGATCGTATTTATCAATCTATCATCTTTAATGTACAAGTGCGAAAAAATTCGACAGTCACATATAGTGTCGTAGGTCCACCCACCTATATATGAAACTAAATATCTGCGCATAGAACGACTTTTTACTAGATTATAATATTAAGACCGCTCAATATATGTTTAATACCATGCATCAATAATAAAAAAAAAACATTTCTTTGACCAAATGGGTTCAAAATTTTCTTCATAATCGATCGATTCGTGTAGTTTTAGATAGAGTTGTCTCCAATTCATTTTATATATCAGCGGGTGTACCTCAGGGATCTGTTCTCTCTCTCTTTACATTATTTATAATATTTATAAATGATCTGTTATCAATTACTGATAATCCAATTCATAGTTATGCTGATTATAGCACTCTTCACTCTTCATATCAGTTAGGTAGATATCATAACGCGACAGATGTAGGCTTAGCTAGACAAAATATGATTAATTAATAGTGCCTTAGTTAGGATTTCTGAATGGAGTAGAAATAATTTATAGGAATTTAATCATTCAAAAACAAATGCATGTTTATTTTCAAATAAAAAAAACTAAAATAGTCCCAAACATAAATTTCGATTCAAATATTATCACATTAGACTCGAACCTAAAATCTTTGGGAATGGATTTATCTGATAATCTTTTGTGGCATGATCATATGGTTAATATAACGAAAAAAGCTGCATGTCGTATAGGATTTATTAGAAGGTCTAAAAAATATTTAAGTAAGGAAAATATTGCTTTAATTTATAAAGCATTTATTAGGACACTTCTTGAATATAATTCACATTTATGGGCTGGAGCTCCAACTGCTTCTCGTAAGTTTGTAGATAAAATTCAAAATCGTGCGTTTAAAATTATAAACGACCCTGATATTATAAACACAATTGATTCACTTGAGCATCGACGAATGATTGGTGCTTTGTGTTTGTTTTATAGATATTTTAACAAATACTGTTTTGATGAAATATCTTCAATTATGCCCCCTCTCCAACAATTCTCTGTTAGAACTCGTAGAGCTAATAATTCTCATAGACATTCAGTCCTAATAGAATTTTCGAGGACCGATAGACATTATAACTCTTTAATACCGCAAACATCTCGCCTTTGAAATTTACTTCCAAAGCGCGTATTTTCTCTATTCTATAATACTTATAATACCTTTAAAATAAACATCCCACGTCATTTTAGAGATAATCCATTAGGGATTAGAGTGGGTCAAACTTATCCAAATATTTGAGTTGAGTTTTTTCTCGATATTTTTTCTCAACATTAAAACTACTTTTCAAAATTTATAAGTTATATTCCTTAATTGCACGCGATCGCGTCATTAGCGTACCGAAAGGTACTATATAGGGTGATCTCCTTGCTAATGATTTTTTTTGGGCTCGTACCATATTCTTTCGGAGAGAATTTCAAGGAGAGTTTCGTTGTTACGCATAATTAAACTCTGGTACAATAACGAACCAAAAAAAAAGTGATGGGTCTGGTTTGGACGCTTTTCGCTGGTAAACTACAGATCTCGTCCAAATCCGTAGTTTCGCCCTCTCTCGTTTGTTGCCGCCTCTACAAATGGACTAAGCTTAGCAGGTTCCACCACATGCAGGAGAGTGTAGGACGGCTTAGCGTGGATAGGCTAGACCGAGGGGGTAATCACTTGAAAAATATTTCTCCCACTGACTTCCACATTGAAATGACTTACATGACTTCCATATGACTTCGATGACTTCCATATAACTTCCATGACTTCCATATGATTTCTTCCATGACTTCAATGACTTCCATCTGACTTCCTTGACTTGCATCTGACTTCCATATGACTGCCACATGACTTCCATCGAGGTTGTCCCAGGACTTCCACATGTGAGTATCCCCTTGGACTAGACTAACACTAGGCTAGTTATATTCATAAGGTCATCGGAATGCTGACCCAATACGATTCACACACCCATTTGGAAGTGTAGATACATTACTGATTTCAAAATCAATTGATTCAATTTTAATAATTCGATCATTTGAGATTCGGCAGTTCATCATGCGGCATGCTACATTCGTCACTCTTATAGTCTTATAGGAGCTTAACGGATTAGCTTTTAGTATATATCGCGTCTACTTTATGTATATTTACTTAACATTTTGTTTAAAATGTACAATTTTCGCAACAGATATAGTGATCTGACTTTAAACTTTGGATGTTTGTTATATATTAAATAGTGATGGTCCGCATTGTTTAAGATATAAGATCCATAATAAAAAGGTTCACGCTGTAGGAGTCTAGAGTAAAAGGTTTAAAATTAAAACCAAACTCTCTTTTGTTTTCTTTAATAGAAAATACATATTTACTTTAACTTAACTTGATGTTTTAAAAATTACACACCAATGTTAAGGTCATTTGTTATCGCAGTTGAAGAATAAATACAAGTATACATTTGTCACGTTTCTATAAATATATATTTTAAATACATTTTATACAATAAATACAATTAGAGTAAAATGTTTTAAAATTTTGTTTATTTATTTTTTTAAATAACAAAATGAGTTATATAAATATAAATGATTGAAATGTAATAAAATATATTGATATATAACACGTATTGATTTTAATTTCTAGAAATATAATATAATACAATTATAAGTCTCAATAGAAATTCGATGCAATATATAATAAACCAAGAAATACAATTCTTCATAACGACAGTCACCCGAAATTTTTATTTAAAAAATTTAAAAAATGTAACAAATCAAACAGCATAAAATACAATTATGCAGCGCCTTTTAATTCCATTCGGCCAATTTAAATAACACATAAAATAATAAATAAATAAAATGTAAAAATGGCGGATTCAAAATGGTGGATATAAAACTTTTTAAACTGCAAAAAACCCATCGACATTTCTTAAAATGAATATAATAATTTGCACATTTCTCGAGGGTCCAAACTAACTAAAAAAAGGTCGAAGGAATACTAAAAGTAACATATTAGTTACGTAGAGGGGTTTCTGACCGATTTTCATGTACATATTTTTAGATGCGAATTGCGAAATTTTTTCTTTTTTAATTTTTTTTTATGGGAAGAGGGGTATGTAAAGTTCACTATTCAGGCGAAGCAGCGGGGTTGTTGATGATTTGCTTTTGTAGAGTTAAGCATGCAAACATTCCCGTTTAAGAAGGTGGCATAGTTCAGAGTTTATATGTGAAAATTCTAAAAATTACACATTTTCATGATATAATTAGAAACTGACTTGAACATCGCTGTTTAACCCATATTTTTGAGATAAAGATTCACAATATATAAAATTTATCATAAATGACATATATTATAATTTAATAATTATTACCCGGCAGTTATGAAATTACCATGTATAGATACAATTGCATTTTAATTACATACAACAAATCCAAATATTATTAGAAATGGTAACAAAGATCCACAAACAAATATTTTTTGTTAACGTGGATTATCCGCAATATTACGAAAAAAACTCAAAAATGATAGATTTGATGATCAATTATTATTTTCCTTTACACCATTAATTAAGCGGTGTTCATTCCAATTCACTCCAAAACATAAAATGGTGAAGTCCTCCTCTTTTGCCATAATTTCTAATAAAAATGTAGACAAAATGTATAATTTTTGTAATTTTTTCGAGAGGGAGACCAACCAAGGAACAAATCATTTCGTAAATCAAGGAATTTATTCCGGAAATAAAATATCATGGAACAAAATATTTGATAGTAGTTTTCCCCTCGAATTTTCAAGTACTTTAAACCAGTTAGCACCATGATTGGTTAACTCCACAGTAAAAAAATATTTTTGGAGGCATTCTTAAAAACCCCTAATTAAGAGGAATTTTGTAATGCTGTAGTGAACTTACTCCACCAATAGACAAGATACAAACTATACCTGATAAATTAAAAAAGAAAAAGATCTTAAAAAATTTAAATTCTACAGTCAATTCTATAAAATTAATTTAATTATTTTCTCCATTTTTTTTCAGATATTTTTACTATTATTTTTGCTGCTCTATTTAGGCTCGTACGCCTTGCTCGACAGATTTCGGCGACGTGATCGTGAAGACTTATTTTCAACTGATGACGATGAAATACTAGTTTATCGCATTAGGTAAGACTTAGAACTATAATTGCTGATATGTTTTTTTTGGGCAAATAAATTATAAAATTTAATTATTTTCAGTTTATGGCTATGCACTTTTGGATTTGCTGTTGCAATTGGTGCAGTTTTATTGCATCCAATATCAATACTAAGTAACGAGGTTTTACTTTTGTATCCAAATAGTTATTATGTCAAATGGTTGAATAGTTCGTTGATACAAGGTAAGGTATTGTGCTTAGAGTGTTTAGTTAGATTCTAAATAAAATTGTTTCTAGGACTATGGAATCTTGTATTTTTATTTTCAAATTTATCGATTTTTGTGTTTCTGCCTTTTGCATATTTGTTCTCAGAGTCGTCTGGGTTTAGTGGCCATCGAAAGGGCATTATTTCCAGAGCCTATGAAACATTTACAGTACTTTCATTGTTA
Source organism: Diadocidia ferruginosa (assembly GCA_027564275.1). Classification (NCBI taxonomy): domain Eukaryota; kingdom Metazoa; phylum Arthropoda; class Insecta; order Diptera; family Diadocidiidae; genus Diadocidia; species Diadocidia ferruginosa. The sequence goes on from JANSTW010043890.1 coordinate 5,792, forward strand.
GCCGTAGTTGTACTTGGCATGACTTACATAATATCGGCCTTAATTGATCCAACGAGAAGTGGATTTCAAGCATTATTTAGTAAGTTATAAAAATGAAAAACTATTTTTAAAAATTTAAAATATTTATTTTCAGATTTAGGAAGTTATCATCTACCATTTTTATACTCATGCATATCATTTTTGGGAGTGATGTTGTTGTTAGGTAAGTAATTTGTTGTTTTACTCATCACTACTTACGCTAATGCTCAACTCTTTACCACTCTGAATGTGTTGAACAATTTGTTCAATGTAATCGATTTCTTTGGGATTGTTTTTCTTTGCTTCGGTAATACTTTTCTCAAAATCTCGTTGTTCTTCGAGTAAATAGTAAGCATTGGCTCGGCATAACCAGGAACGGATATTTTTTTCATCTAATTTTTGAATAACAAAGTCACAATCAATGATCGCTCGCTTGTACAAACCAAGCCTATAAAATGTTTGAATCAAGTCAAGTAAATTTCACAAGAATCATTGTCAAAAACTAGAAAACTTACCGCAAATAGGCTAGCGCCCGGTTATTATAAATAACAAAACTGTCTTTAATGTGATCCAATGCTTTTGTGTACATATTTATAGCCTTTTCATATTCATCTTTATGAAAGGCTTGATTGCCTAGCCTTTAAAAAAATACAAATTTGTTTTATTTTCACGAAAAAAAAATATACAATTAAAAATACTTTCGTAAATTCTGTGCAATTTGTTCACGTTCTTTGCGCTCCTTGGCCCGTTTCGTTGCATCTCGTTCCATTTCGGCCATAAATGCACGTTTGCCCATCGATAAGGCGTCCTTAAAAGAAAATTATTTGGAATCTTAAAATTTTACAAACTAGAAAGATCTTAAATATTCTTGACTAATTTCATAATTATGTGAACATTCTATAAAAACTCGGTAAACCCGGGTTTTTTAATACCCGACACGATACCCGGATAAGACTAACCAGGTGCTTTCGAAAGTGGTATCCGAAATACCTCGGGTCATGTCAGGTAATGATAGCGGGTTGGATCGATAATAGTAGGGTAACGGTGGGGTAGTAAATGAGCCGGGTCGGATCATAAATGAGTCGGTCAGCTATTAAATGAGTCGGATCGGACAGTTAATGGGTATTTTAATACCCGACGAGTCACCCAACCTACTACCCGAGTACCTGGCGCCCGTTCACTACTACGGACACATCGCCACATTAAATTATAACACATTTGAAATTTAGAAACTGTCAACGAAAAGTGAATACTTCTGTAATATTATTGTCTCTAGCTGTCGCCTGGGCTTTCAAAAAGAAGGGTATTCATCCAACTCAACTGATGACGGTTAGCCTTGAAATAGTACAACTCTTGTCGGTATGATTAAATTCACTAAATTTTTAGAAGGCTCAAGCGAAAGCTAGACCTAATAATATTACAGAAGTATTAACTTTTCGTTGGTCGAGTAGCCGTTCCTAAATTTCAAATTTGTTAAAATTTTCTATGTCAAAAATCTATACAAAACTTACCGTTGGTTGCTCGTCAAGAACTTTCCGATTTAACACGCTTCGATCGTCTTTAACTTGTACAATAAAATCATCCATTTTCAATTTGTCTTGATACTGATCATCGTTTCCTAAAAAGCTAAGCAAACAATATTGTAATCAAAAATGTGCGCACTTCACATTGTCGTCATACCGATCGGCCATAGCTTCAGCTTCTTTGCTCAAATCTTTGTTGCTACTGTTCATCATTTTTAAAATATTAACAACTTCATCGATTTTCGTCTCAAATGATTGAAATTGTTCTTCATCTTCAGATTTCATAATTTATAAAATATACGTAAATACCAAAAATAGAGAACAATTCGTTCGATTGTAAACTGAATATATTATCCGTTTATATTGCGATGCACCAACTCGATAATTAAATTTTATTGATTAAACAATTTGTCGTTATTAATATATTGTTCGTAGCAAAAGGGTTGACTTTTTGTAAACAAAAAGTAAAAGGGTTGTTTCATGGGTTGTTTAATTTAGTTGCTATGGATATTCTAACAATTTGTGTTTATTATTTTTCAATAAAGTACTTGTTGACTATGTGATATTTTTGTTTAGAATTTCGAATTAACGTAAGGATATAATAAATAAAAAAATATTTGGAGGTGAATATGATATTCAACTGCTTTATAAAGCACAGCTTTCTGCCTATATTTCTGGTAGGTCTCATGTCACATTAAATGAACAGAGATTATCAATTCAACATAATAGACTTGGTATCAAAAATGCATTTCATTCTAATCCATCCAAATAGGAAGATATGTCGCTTGATATTATTTACCGGATATTTTTACCAAAGAGAACCATTTTTGTTCCTTCGTAAATTTTTAATATACTAGTTTTCAAATTTAAAATTTAGGAACAAACTAATCGGTCAACGAAAAGTGAACTTTTGTAATATGGTTGGCACTAGCTTTCGCCTAACTAAGCCTTTAAAAAAAGATGTCTTTACTCATATACTGACAAGAGTTGCACTATTTCTAGGCTAACCGACGTCAGTTCTGTTGGATAACACTCTCGAATGGTAATAGTAAAAGAAATTAAAGCGTATCAATATCTGTGAGTAACTCTTGGCAAAACTGCTTTAAACAACAAGACATTATTTTTGACGCCATCTTGAATTACAATGCCATCTTTCTTTCTCAAAGAAAATCTAAAAATATTCAGTACCTACATCAAATATCCGTTTTTACTCAAATTTTTTTCTTAAATATTAACAAAAAAAAATGCGATTATTTTAGTTTGCACACCATTGGGCTTCGTACGACAATTCGGTGTCATTGGCCAAGTGTTGGTAAAACCAAATTTACTAAGAGACGTAAACGATGAATTTCATTCATTTAATCTAGAAGAGGCTGCAGTTAAGCGAAAAATTGCGAAAAATTCAAGTAATTCTTTAATTATTTTTTATTATAATAATAAAAAACAAAATATTTTCAGTATATAATGGAGTAAGTGCATACGAAGCGTTACCATCGAAAATGCAATCTGAATCACAGAATGTTTATCAACGGCGGCCGTCCGCCAAAATACCGGCCTTAGATGTTAAGACAACAGCACCCACATCACCATCCGAAGAATCAAGTCAACTACACGAAAGACTGAGAGAATTAGAGTCTGAACGATTAGAATTAGGTAAACAGCGGTAAAATTATTTCAACTTACGGATTAAAAAAATTAAATATTTCTCTTTTTCAGATAAATTACGTAGCTCAACCGCATTTCAAAGAAATTTAGTCTATCCATTAGCGCTAGTGGTACTATTATTTCTGACAGGATTTACATTATTTATCGTAGTAATTAATTTATTAGAACTATTAATTGGTATAAAAGCATTACCATTAAGCACAAGAGTATGTTCCACATTTTCAGACTTGCCCAGTATAATTGATTTTATGTTTTTTTCTTTGTAGCAATTTACTTTAGGAATAACATCGTTATCGAAATTAGGACCGATCGGGGCCGCCTTAGAAATAATAATAATATTTTATTTAAACGCAACATCATTTGTTGGCCTTTACAATATGCCATTTATGAGAATCTTAAAACCAGTAAAGCGTCAAACATCACTTTCACAATTAATTGTAAATTGTGTATTTGTACTGTTGTTAAGTTCGGCACAGCCACTTCTATCCAGAATCATTGGTAAGTATACGAAAAATAAATATAAGAACATACTATATTAGGGGCATAGTTTTAATTCCTGTTGATTTGTTTTATAAATCGAGTTCTTGCAATAGAAAATTTAAGATAAAATCTTTAATTCTCGAATCGTAACTTATGTTATTCGCAAAACTCCTTTTTCGCTCAATCAGTATTATCTACTAGATACTACAGACCGGATGACATATGAAAGAATGAATCTGAGTCAGACTTGCTAAAAATAAGATAATCGATCGATAGTATTATATTAGTATATAATAGTTTTGATCGAATCAAATTCTGAACGAATTAAAAAAATATATACCTAGGTATATATCGATTAAAATTTATAATATACATTTTGTTTCGATAAAAAAAAGTTTGATTCGCTCATAATTTGATTCGATTAAATTAAAAAAGGTTAATATGAGCAAAATGTCTTCTTTGTATTTGATCGATAAAAGTGAGTAATGAACTGCTTAAAAAAATTATTTATGGTCAATGTAACTTTCTAACTATTTTCTCATAATATTACATAGTATCACTCACTTTATTGTCTCACTCATTTTCTCTCAACTTCAATACCCAAAACTCATACGTTGTTACTAAGTAATAAAAGTTTTCACCTGCCTAAATTTAAGCAATCAATGTCGATTGTCTCCAATTGATCATCTTAAAAAACAGCTACGACAGAGCGTGTTGTGTGGGATACCCATTCTCGTCCCATGAAATCCGATAGCCCAGTGACCGGACAATGTTGCAAGTTGCAACTAATTTAGTCCGTTCTAGCCTTACGACATCAGACAGAGTTTTTCCATCTCAAGTTGGACATGCGCATGTAGTGCGCGTGGATTCTTTTCTTAATAAGATTTAATGGTGGGTGCACTTCCCACCTTCCAGGTATCCAACTTAAAGCCATGTCTGCCCAGTTCGTCAGCACTCAGTACGCTCGTTACCTGCGATATTTTCGGCCACCCAAACAAAAGTAATATCAATTGATTTCCAATGATTGAGAGTTCATCATATCATTCCATAATAGCCTGACTATCAACGACAATAGCTATTCTTGCGTTGAGCTTCACGAAAAAGATAAGATAAATAAAATAGGGCTTGTATTTCCTATTTTCAATATATTTTAAAAACAAACCCATTATGTCGCTAATGGTGGTCAAAAAGAAGCCAGACACTAGATCCACAAGATCGTCTTGACAGGCCACAATACTCGTTCTCTAACTATGCATTTTCGATAGTTGAATTTTATCAATCACAAGAACCGGGGCTTCTAGAGTAAAATAAAGAAGTGTTAAATAACGGCTGACTAAATAAATTGGTATATGTTAATAGGGTTGAATCACACCTAATATCAATTTAAAAAAATTGTGTCCTTAGTCCTTTTCACTGAAAATCTGTTTGTTGTTGTATTGTGGCACAGATTAAATCTAGCTAATTTAGAATGGACACAAAATAATTAAGCGATTTTTTACAAATATATATAATAACAATAAGGTTGAAATTTATTTAAATTTGACTGTAAGCTTATATATTTACTTATACTTTTTTTCCCCTAAAAAAACAGGTATCACAAACTTTGATTTATTGGGCGATTTTGGTGCAATCGAATGGCTGGGCAATTTTCAATTTGTGTTATTCTACAATTTAGCATTTGCCGCGGCTACACTACTGTGCCTAATCAATAAATTCACAGCCACCGTACGACAAGAGTTGTGTGCTCGGTTAGTTGAAAATTATGTTTTATTTCTTAGTTACATATCGTTCATAAATTAATAATTGTAATAGAATTTAATTGTTGACAAGTGTTTTTTTCTCTGTCGCTTAATTCTCTACATTCATAAATAATATTAACTTATTTTCATTTTTTCTGTTTGTTTTAAATAATATTTAATTTTTTGTTTCTATATATGTATATGTAACACGGATTTACGCTGCAATCGCGTAATTATCGTTTTGTTTTTGTGTTTTAAATTATAAAATCGAATGAATATACCCAATCAATACGAGTATTTTGTAAATCTGGTTTGTGATAAATAACGAACAACAATTGTGATTATAAAAAAGTTAAACTCTTATAATTTTGTGTCAAGCCTAAGAATCAATTTAGACTACAGTTCATCTCATTTTGTTTGGTTTAAAAGAACAGTTCACATTTTAAAATATTGTTTAAATTTGTTTTATCAAATTAAATTGCTGCTAGACATGGATTTTTGCAAGTGGTCTAGAAAAAAGAAAGAGATAGATTTATAGCAAAAAGTGCAGACTTTTTGTTTGCAAGACGGCTTTTTATAGTAAAAAGTCTTGGTTTTGAGTGTACACATTTGTATCTTATGTTCTATATCTCTTTCTTTTTTTTCTAGACAACTTGCAAAAAAGTGATGTCTAACCGCAGCTTTAAGATGTATTTTTTTTTTAATATGTGTTACAAGCATGGGTCTAATATACATGGCAAGAGCTAATGCGATTCAGAAATGAAACAAAAATCATACTCTGATGTCAATTAAAAATCATACTCAAAAAGACAAACTTCATTTTCATTTTGATGTGAAATTAAAACATTTTTTTCTTTATACAAGAAATTTAAATTTTATTTCCATTAAGTATAATTAATTTCGTGAAAACAATTCTTAAAGTAACTTAATTATTGTACTGTAATGTCTTATATTTAAAAAATTTAAATTAACTAATTAATACAAATTAAAAAAACGATTGCGGAGGTTTCCAACCACATATATGCTTATTTTAATGTTCAAAAACTGCTGGATAGTAATTGTTTTAAAACTATGTTAATTCTACAAAGTGGCTTTGAGCGGCTCAATCAATTAAACAAAGGTTCTCTAATGTGTGGTATCAAAACGGCAGTATATGCTAATTGAAGCCAAGCTCTAGGTTTGATCCTGGCTTACCACTCTAACCAACCAACCAACCAACCAACCATGTTAGAGACAATGTGTGAAAATCTTTTAGTTGGTTAATCCTTTTTAATAAGGCTTCTGTAAATTATGTCATATTTCCCACAATAATTATTATATCTTTGGAGTATTATGAAAACTTTCTGTGCATGTTAAAACAATTAATGAATCTAAAATATTTTCCTCATCCCCAATCAAAGAACAAACATTACTCTTACAATTTACTCCTTTTACTAAACAAAATACAATGTATCCTGATATATAAGTTAATATATGATCAGTAGTGGCTGATGTTGCCACGTTATTATTAAATAAATATTCGTGTTGATTTAAAAAAGAAATCTTCTTCAAAAAGAAGAAAATTATTATCTGTATTTTTTTTAATTTCATATTTTATATTATTGTGCTGATTTTTTTATTAAATCGGATCTTTCAAAGTGTAAAATTGAAATTTTCTCAACTGGAATTCAATTCCAGCAATCTGGATTTAATTCATTGTTTAACAATAAACTTTTATATGCAGATCTATTTTTTCTTTTAATACCAAATGTTTGTACATTCATGCATCTCACCGCTGAATTCAAATCCAATACATCTATAATAACATTTTCCAACGCGGACAAATTTATTATTTTTTGGACCAACCTCCCGTACTCGATATTCCTATTTTATTGTGGCGTAGTTTGTCTCTTATGTGATACTTAAAATCTTTCCAAACCTTAAAATCAATTTTAAAATACAAACCATAAATATAAAAACCAATGTACCGTTTTCCATCCGTATCAACTTCTTTTTATGGTGGACCGCATTTTAATTATTTTCTCCGTAAAATAGTTAATTTCTTTTGGTCTAGTATTGCGGTGAATTGAAAAAATTTCGGCAACTTTACATTTGAGCTCATGAACCCCATAGGTCACAATAATTAATAAACTGCTAGAATTTGTGGTTGATTGTTTCATTGTTTTTTACTAAAAAATGCAAAATCATAATTTAATTATTTTTCTGCAGCAAAACGAAAACCGACTAAAGAAATCACGTACATATATAGATATTCGATATAAAAAAATAAATTCAAATCCTCTATAAAAATATGCATAGCATTCTTAGACGAAATTCATAATACAGGAAAATGATCAGATTTTATGCGATAAGCAAATATTCGACTGTCGCATTTGATCCGCCTGCGGCCCGGCGCATGCCACTGGATACAAAAATGTGGTATTATTTCTGGCAGGGTTGGCATTAAATGATTGATTTTTTTTTAATTGCACATAAAATTATTAAGGCGAGGTAATATCGAAAAATTTAGAAAATCGCGATTTTTAGGTACAATTTTTTTGTAAATACTTATCTGATTATAGTTATGTAAGTGGAAAAACAAAATATAATCTTTATTCAATACAGCTACC
>JANSTW010043901.1:0-24358 GCA_027564275.1 Diadocidia ferruginosa
ATACTCAATTTAAACTTACATTATCATCTAGAAGTCATAATAGCTACATTCGAGCGTATCGGAATTTTAATCTCGACATCGATACCGATAATATCGAGTTTCATAATCGGGCCTCTGTTTGATCTATCAATTTTGGTTTTTATTATCGATATCGATATTTTTATTAAATTATATATTGCTATTTTAGAGTTTTTTTTAATATTGAAATTTCGATAATTATTAATATTAAACATTAATACGACCATTTGAATTAATATGGATCATAAATAAGACAACGCTTAAAATTGATCCCTGTAAGAATCCATTTTCCATTACAAATCCCCTAATAGAATATTTCCTAATTTTACCCTAAATGTACGATTTTTCAGAAAATTCTTCTATACTCAAAGGTTTTTCCGTATAAAATAAAAATTCACCTCCAATTGTTTTTGTATTGTTTACAAAATTTCTGGGGCTTATATTTTTCACAAAATTTCGTGTTGTCGCATCTCTTTCTGTATAGTTTACTAATTTAAATCTCATCTATAAAAATAATTTTTAAAATTTACCACCAAAATCGATTTCATCGATGCGAACGTACTCCTGTTTCTTCGCAATATCCACAATACCGACACAAGTTCATTTACTTGAAAAGTCAAATTGAATTTTTTTAAATATGGCGGTTATTCGTTTAGAAATTTGCATTCGCGGGTTTCGCAGTTATTATTGTTTACATTTGCATGATAGAATATAATTTAAATTGTAGATAGAATAATTAATTGTATATAATTAATACATTGTTGATATTTTAATAGAAATAAATTGAAGCCGTAAGGATATTATAATATTATCATATAAAAAACATCAGCCGTAAGTATCGCAGAAGAAGAATGATCTCTAGAATGATTTGTTTACATTTCTTTATTTTCACATAAAACTCGAGTTTCCTAGAAATTTATGTAGAATGTTTTCTAAAAAATGCTAATTATTAAATTAGTCAACAAAATGTATACTTACGAAACTATTTCAGATGTTTTCACAATCCTTTTTAATGAGCGACATTACCTACCGTAGCATCTTAAACCCGCCTGACGTGGAAGTCGCAAAAACCCCGCCAAAAACACTACACAAAAAAGAATCCGAAGACCTAGAGGTTATAGAAGAATCTCCAAATAATGAATGTTCAAAATTAGGCACAACAACATTAATGCGCAGTATTCGCGGGCTTAGAACGGACAGCAAATTGAAGAAATCGTTTCGGAAAAATAAGTCTGACTCAATAATTATGCTGGACACAGCCAAACCCATTCTAAAAACTAAATCCAATGAAAATTTCTCAGAATATTTTCGCAGTCAAATGAATTTTGAGGAACCCACTAAAGCTGTTCCTCTCAATAAGAATGAAAGTGTTGGTAAATATTTCAAAGAAAGCATGGATTTCGATGCTGAATTCAATAGAAGCTCCAACAAGCCCAAGGAAGAAGCAATACAGTTATCGAAATTATTTAATGGTAGTGATTTTGAGGCGGATGACAATAATAAATCGGATTATTTTGATAAACCAATATTTTCTCAAGATGTTCAATCCGAATCAATTAATTTGTCCGCAAATCATAGTAAAATTGAACAAAATCCAAATATTGACAGACTATTTGAAAATGTTGAATGGGAAGAATCAGGCGATTTTAATCTATCCGAAAAACAACAAAATAAATTGTCTCAAACCCATTTATTTGTTGACGAGGCGGTTGCCCTTGGCATTGACAATGTACCATTTACGCAAGAATTTCTAAAACATGAATCATTGGAAAATAATTTGAACGCAAATGGATCTTCGAATAGAGAAAAGTCTGTGAGTAATTTTATCGAAGAAGAAATGAGAATGTGTCAAAGGTCTGTGCAGATGGAACTGAGTGAAAACTTTCCGGCCAAAGAACCTATTGCGCCCACATTGAGCAATATATCGAATTTGAATCTGAAGCATGATGAAAGTCTGGCCAATAAATCTAATTTCGTATTGAATTGGTCAACAGAACACGAAGAGGAAAAACAGCATGTGGCTAAGAAAACTACTATCGTTCAAAAAAACTCGATTTTATTAAATAAAAATCTAAATCAAATTGATAATTGGGGATTACCCTTCACAATAGTAGAGGAATACAGTAAGAAAGGAATTAAAACTATGTTTGATTGGCAGACCGAATGTCTGAGTAACACAAAGGTATGCAAATTAATTTCAATTAAAACGAATTTATAATCGCAATTCCTTTTCTGTAGGTTCTTTTCGAAAGTGCTAATTTGGTCTACAGTGCTCCAACATCAGCCGGGAAAACATTAGTCAGTGAGATGCTAATGATAAAAAATGTTATAGAAAAAAAGAAAACCTCACTGCTAATTTTACCCTTTATTTCGGTGGTTCGAGAAAAGTTATTTTATTTACAGGTAAATTTTGTGACGAATCAGCAGGAAAGCGAATATTCTTTAAAATAAACTTCGCCGATAATTTCCCGAAAATAAAATTGCATCAAACGACAGTTCGGGTACGGTACACCCTTCACGTTCTATACAAAATCATTCACCAATTACGAACAAAAATAATTTTAATTTAAACTTTCGATTTGAGGAGAAAACCACTAAAAAATGTTCCATGATTTCTGATTTTCGAATTTATTTCGAAAATGATTTCTGATATCCTTCCAAAATGTCAAATGATTACCGTAGTGTCTGAAATTTTAATTTCTAATTTGATTTACGCGATTTCCGAAATGATTTCTGATTTCCGGAATGATTTATTATTTCCGAAACGATTTCTGATTTCATAAATGATTTTCGTGATTTCCGAAATGAATTCTGATTTCCAAAATGATTTTTGGTTTCTAAAATTATTTCCGTGTTTCATAATAATTTATGATTGCCGAGTTTCCGCAATTGCTTTCCCCCTATTTCTTTATTTCCGAAATGATTTCTGATTTCCGAGATAGTCGTAATATCCCCACGGTTCCTATTTTTCCGTTTCAATAAAAATAATTTTTCATAAATTTTGTCTAAATCCTTCCCATTCCGAAAAGTCACAATATATTTTTTTATCGAAACACAAAAATTTATAATAATCGATCTGCTTCTGCAGGACCTGCTAACGTCATCTGATATCATAGTGGAGGGATTTTTCGGCGGTTACACATCACACCATAGCATTGATCACACAAACATTGCTGTTTGCACTATAGAAAAGGCCAATTCAATTATAAATAAACTACTCGAACAGCGAAAGATCGAAACGATCGGCTGTATTGTTGTGGATGAAATTCATTTAATTTCCGATCCGGGACGCGGTTATATTTTGGAATTATTATTGGCAAAAATATTGTATGTTTGTGAGAAATTTGGCTATCAAATTCAAATAATTTCAATGTCGGCTACTTTACCCAATTTGGATTTATTGACCAAATGGTTAAAAGCTGAATTTTACTTTACCGACTTTCGTCCGGTCGAACTGAATGAAATGATTAAAATAAACAGCGATATTTACGATAATCAATTGAAAGTGATGCGTAAGGTTTGTGATAAGGACTATGTCGCCCTTCATAAAGATCAAGATAATGTTGGTCAGTTATGCGTTGAGACAATTTTAGAGGGTTGTTCTGTCATCATATTTTGTCCGTCTAAGGATTGGTGTGAATCGCTCAGTAATCATGTGGCCAGCTATATCTACAGTATTGGCAAAAGTAAAACGGATTTGGGAGAACGCCTGAGGTCACACATAAATATGGAAATGATCGAAGAGATCAAAGAGCAACTACGAAATTGTCCAACTGGTCTGGATACGGTGTTGGAGAAAATTTTGTCTTATGCATGTGCATTTCACCATGCCGGATTAACAACGGACGAACGAGACATTGTGGAAAGTTCATTTAAAAGTGGTGCAATAAAAGTTATTGTGGCCACCAGTACGCTTAGTTCAGGTTAGCAGCTATTTTTCTCTCAAAAAGTCACAAAACTTAAAAACATTTCTAGGTGTAAATCTGCCCGCCCGACGAGTTATCATTCGAACACCGCTCTTTGGTGGTAAAATCATGAACGCCCTTACGTATAAACAAATGATTGGACGAGCCGGACGTACCGGCAAGGACACATTGGGCGAATCTATTTTAATTTGCAGCGATGCTAATGCAAAATCGGGCAAAGAACTAGTATCTTCTGAATTGAAACCATTAAGTTCGTGCTTAGACAGTGATAACAATGTAAGTTGATAGTTTATTTTCAATTGTACTTAATCAATTTAAAAATTTAAAGACCCACTTAAAACGAGCACTGCTCGAAATCATTGCCTCTGGTATGGCCACAACGCGAGGTGATGTGGAAAATTTTGCAAATTGTACGCTGCTGTCGTCGGAAAAAAGTATAAGTTTCGAATACTTTCAACAGGATTCAATGACCAAGGAGGGAAAATCAAAAACTTCACAAATTATAAATGAAGATGAGGCAAATGCGGACGACCCAATAGGGACGTGTATGCGATTTTTGATTAAATATGAATTTATAAGACTGCAACTTAAAGAAGATACAAATGAAATGTGCTATGTATCGACACGGTTGGGATCGGCATGTCTGGCCTCATCAATGCCACCAAATGATGGATTTCTTCTATTCTCTGAATTACAAAATGCTCGACAATGTTTTGTGCTAGAATCAGAACTGCATGCTGTCTATTTGGTTACACCATTTTCTGTTTGCTATCAAATGCAAAACATTGATTGGCTGTCCTTTCTAGATTTATGGGAGAAACTGCCATCGTCAATGCGCCGTGTCGGTGAGTTGGTCGGCGTTAAAGATTCGTTTTTGGTGAAGGCGATGCGTAATCATAAGTTAGACTATAAAACGTTACAAATTCATAAAAGGTTTGCATTATTGGCTGTAGTTGTATTTAGAATAATTTTATTCTCTCATAGATTTTATACAGCCTTAGCTCTGCAGGAATTGGTTAATGAGGCAAACATTAATGAAGTGGCCGAGAAATATAAATGTTCTCGAGGTTTGTTACAAAGTCTGCAGCAAATGGCCTCAACATTTGCCGGCATTGTCACATCATTTTGTACCGCATTAAATTGGAACTTGTTGGCCATAATAATTGCACAATTTCAAGAACGTCTGTTCTTTGGCGTTCATCGCGACCTAATCGAACTAATGAAACTGACGCATCTGAACGGACAGCGTGCGAGGGCCTTATACAATGCTGGTTTTACAACGCTCTCAGAGCTGGCAAATGCCGATGTTTTTATTATTGAAAAAATTCTCTACAATTGCATTAGTTTTGATTCAAAGAAGCGAGATGGAGAAAATGATTATGATGCAGATCGACGTAATAAAATTAGATATTTATTTGTTACAGGAAAATCGGGTGAGTTAATCGTTTAACTCAAGTTATATTTTACTATTCGATTAGATACACTGACCTTTTTAAATTTATTGTCTCTCAGGTATTACTGTACGGGAGGCTGCAAAACTAATTATCGATGATTCAAGAAGGTATTTTTTTTTTTTTCAATAATATAACCTGAGTTGTTTATTCCAATGAAATAATAAGAGCAATAATTGTCAGTAGCGCAATCTTATGCATCCAAATGTTCAAACATTTAATTTTCTATACAAAATTCAATGTTTGAATTATCATCATAAAGATGTCGCTACTAAAATATTGTATCACTATAATACACAAAGCTATAAATTAAATAATTTAAATCTATTTTGAAGGCATCTTGAACAGGAATTAGGATTACAAAATGTAATTTGGTCTCAAACTAAAAAGAATGATGAACATTCTCAATCAGTTGTAGCTAAGCATGATCAAATAACTGTACAAAATTCGACTAATTTAATGGTTGCTCCAATAGTTCCATCCGAATCAATAGCCAAATCAAAACCAACAGTTTCGTCAAAGCCCAATAAGATAGAAAGTGAAGATTTATTTCACCAATCGGAATCACCAAATAAATCGTTAAACGAGATAACAAATAATAAACGAAAATCTAGCGAGCGAATTGAAGCACAAGATCCTTCACCACCGAAACAACAGAAAATCCCTCCTACAAAGGCGGCAAATAAATCGGTGACACGAAGAAGTCCACGAATTAAGCAACAGCAAGTGAATAAAGAAAATTCAAAAATAATTTCACCTTTGCAAAATCGTCCAAACAATGATCTATTCTGTGATTCATTTGTTGACGTTAATACACAATTATTAAATGCCATAAATCAACCGCTAAATGTTAGTAATGAAACGATACAGAACTCCCAACCTACGCCAACAATTACGAGAAAAACCCAGAGCAGAGTTTTGAGATCGCAACGCCAAACGGCTTCTACTAAAACTACGGATCTTACAACGGACAATGTTGATACAATAAATTTTACAAATTTTCAAACTACAATTAGCACAGCTGCTCATATCTTAAGTGTTAATAAACATGAAGATAGCGAGTCACTTTTGACCACATTAAAGGTGGTAAACGTTTTTGGAAATTTGACATTTTTTAAAAAGTTCAAAGAGGAATTGTTGCGACACAATGAACTTAGTTTGTCCATCGGCGTCGGTCAATATTTAAATAAAACGAAAATAATTGGCAATAATTTACTTATAAATCAAATGAACGGAAACGAAAGTCAAGATTTGGACACATTTAATTGTCGCTTTGATGATGACTTGTATGTGGCGGGGGTTGCTGTCTGCATAGCCGATTCCAATGCATATTATCTTAATTTACAAACAGGCATGGCCAATGATCCGAAAATATCACATTCAATGAAGTTAGAATTTCTATGTTCGATTTTTGCTCGTGAAGAATTGACGTTAAAAATGTTTGATGCCAAAGAACAATGTAAAATCTTGCTGAAAGTTTTGCCAAATTTGAGTAAAATTTCCACCAAATTAGAAGATCCAAAAATAGCCCATTGGCTTTTGCAACCAGATGTAGAATGTAATTTAATTCAAATGGCCGAACAATATGCGGCCGAATGTGTAGGCATAGCCGAAATGGGTGGCAGTAGCAATTATTGTGGAAGCATTGGTTTACATTATAAATGTTCAATATCGCCGAGAATTCGGTCCGTTGTGGAGTGTGTTAGTTGTTTGCACATCTTAAGGGAACAGACGGAAAAATTAAAGCAATTGGGCAATGGCGAAATTTATAAATCTTTTATTGGTGGGTATATTGCTAAATTTTGAATTTTGTTTCAAACTTCCATTTTCAAAAGAATTCCAAGACTTAAAGAAGACTTCCATGAGATTTTCTAGATTAAAACTTCTATAAGGCTTTAAGACTTCCATAAAACTTCCACATGTTTTCATCAGACTCATAATTCCCAAGTCTTTCAATACTTCCATAAGACTTTCAAGATAAATACTTCCATAACATTTCCAAGACTAAGATAAGATAAGACTTTCAAGACTTTTAAAACACTTTAAGGACTTTTCATAATACTTTCAATATTTCCAAAAGACTTTCAGGATTTCGAAAGTTTCCATAGAACTTCCAAAATTTCCATAAGACTTTTATAAGGCATCCAAGACTTGCAAGACTTCGAAGATTTCCATGGAACTTTCGTAATTCTATACTTCCATAAGACTTTTAAGATAAATACGTCCATAAGATTTTCGAGACTAAAACTTCCGTAAGACTTTCAAAACACTTGGAGGACTTTTCATAATACTTTCAATACTTCCAAAAAACTTCCAAGATGTCTGTATTACTTTTAGAAGAATTTCAGTTTCATAAAACTTCACCATGAATCCATTAAACTTCCAAAAGACTCACGATTTCCAAGACATTAAAGACTTTGAAGAGTTTCAGGACTACGAAAATGTCCATAGAACTTTCATAATAATTTGATTTTCAAGATTTCCATATGACTTTCTAAATTTCGAAAATTTCCTTAGAGGTTTCCAAGATCTCAATAATTATTCTAATGCTTCCCTAAAACGTTCAATACTTCCAAGACTTAACGTGAGTTCCTTAAGACCTACAACAGACTTTTTAGATTCTATAAATATGATACTTTCATAAGATGATAGTCTTTGTAGATCTTATGGATTTTTTGGAAGTCTTGAACGTTTTATGTAACGTTTTTATACAATCATTATGGAGATCTTGGAAGTTCTATTGAAATCTTCAGGATTTACAAGACTTTCAAGACTGAAAAATTCCACAATAGTTCCAATGCTTCCATAAGACTTTTTAAGACTTTTGATACATCCAATATCTAAATAAGACTTCCAAGACGTCCATAACATTTTAAGACTTCCAAAATTACCATAAGGCTTCTAGAACTTCCATAATATTACATAAGACTTTATAAAGACTTACTTAAAACCAATTCCATAAGAATTTCAAGACTTTCATCAGAATTCCCAAAACGTCCAAGATTTACAAGACTTTCAAGACTTTGAAAAAATCCATAGAACTTCCGAAATTTCCATAATACTTCCAATGCTTCCATAAGGCTTTTTAAGACTTTTGATACTTCCAAGACCTAAATAAGATTTCCAAGACTTCCATTAGATTTTAAAACTTCCACAAAATGTCCAAGACTTTCTACACTTCAAAGATTTCCATAGAACTACTAAGACTTCCATGATGTTTCTAATGCTTCCATAAAACGTTCAAGACTTCCAAGACTTAAACAACTTTGTTAAGACCTACAAAAGACTTCAGATTCCATATGACTTTCATAATACGTTCAAGATTTACAAGATTTTGAAAAATTCTATAAAACTTCCAAGACTTCCATACTACTTTTAATGTTTCCATAAGGCTTTTTAAGACTTTTGATACTTTCAAGACTTCCATAACCTTTTAAGACTGCCAAGATTTCCTTAAGACTTCCAAAAGCCTTCCAAGAACTCCATATGACTTCCAGAACTTAAAGAAGACTTCCAAAAGACTCTCAGGTCTGCGAAGATTTCCATAGAACTTCCAAGACTTTCATAATACTTCCAATGATTCCATAAGTCTTTAAGACTTTTGATACTTCCAAGACTAAATAAGACTTCCAAAATTTCCACTTAACTTCCAATACTTCCATAACACTTCTAAGACATCCAAGACATCCAACGGTGAATAACAAAAAAATAATTGTTTCTTTTAGAAATGGAAATGCCCGTCCAATTGTCACTTATTCACATGGAAACAATAGGCTTTCCAATTTGTCAAGAGGAAATGTCGACGGTGCGTCAGGATGTTTCCGAAATTATGATAACTTTAGAGAAAAAGCTGTATGCAATGCATGGTCAACGGTTTAACATTACTTCGTCTCGAGATGTAGCGCGAGTTTTAAAATTAAATTCAACCAAGCAATCCGGAAAAACGATATCTACTGCGAAGAAGGTTTTAGAGAAAATGGTCCACCCAATGTCCGATTTGATTGTTCAGCATCGCAAATTAAACTCAATTATAAATAACACAATTTATCCACTGCTGAGGTGCATTGTTAATGAGAGGTAAGTTAAATTTCATTTTATACGCCCTATTTGAAATAACGTTGTAATTATACAGAATTTACGGCAACAGCTTTAGCCTGACATCAACGGGTCGCATTACAATGCAAGAACCGAATTTGCAAAATGTGGCAAAAGATTTTCAAATTGAAATCGGTAAGTTTGAAATATTTCTTTTAAGCCTTGGATTCCATAACATTTTAAGACTTCCAAGATTTTCATATGATTTTTATAAGACTGCCAGAACTTACAATTAACTCAAGATTGCGAAGATTTCCATAGAACTTCCAAGACTTCCATAATACTTCCCAATACTTTATTTTTAATAAACAAATTTTAGATTCTGAAACCCATAACATATCGTGTCGCAGTGCTTTTCAAACCAATTCCAAACGTTCGTTAATCTCCGCCGATTTTTGTCAACTGGAATTACGAATTTTATCACATCTATCACAAGATGCAGATCTACTGGCGGTGATGTCATCAAAATCAGACATTTTTACATCGGTTACATCTAAATGGAGACAAATACCAGACAGTCAGGTAAATTTTTTTTCTTTCTAAATTATCTGGTTCAATTGAAATCATAACGAAAATTTCAGGTTTCTGAAAAACTACGAAACGAAACGAAGCAAATTTGCTATGGCATTATCTATGGCATGGGCGTAACAAGTCTAGCCGAACAATTGAAGTGTGACGAAGAAGAAGCGAAAAATTATTCAGATGCATTTCATCGAACGTATCCGGGAATAAGGTAATTTGTGTTAACCCTTTTGCACGTGAATTATTTCTACTTCTAATTATTTTTTTTTAATGTTCATTATAATGTGCGCGCCACGTGCAAAAGGGTTAATTTTTTACCTAATTAAAGGATGTCGCACACTTAGGCGATAGCAAGCGACGCGATTGAAAGAGTTCTTTAACATATAAAACAACAACAACAAATAAAAAAAAATATTTGTTGTTGCTTTGTATGTTAAAAAACTGACTTTCAATCGCGTTGCTTGCTATCGCCTAGGTGTGCGATATGCTTAAATCCATCTAATAAATTCGAAACTCTTTTTCTAGAATTTACATTGCAAAAGTGATTAAATTTGTGCGAGAACACGGTTACGTTGAAACGTTGGCTGGTCGACGACGATATTTTTCACAAATTAACAGTGAAAACGCGGCCACACGAGCGCAAGCTGAACGTCAAGCGATAAACACAATAATTCAGGGATCCGCTGCCGATATTTCAAAGTATGCAATCTTACGAATGGAACGTAATTTACAAAAATATCAAAAACCATTAAAGATAAATCTAGCCGACAATGAACTGAGCACGGTTGCCTTCATTCTACACTTACATGATGAGTTAATTTATGAGGTGCCCAGTGATAAATCGAAACAAATTGCGAAAATACTGAAATCAAGTATGGAAAATTGTGCAAAATTAAGCGTGCCATTAAATGTTAAGGTAAAGATCGGTCGCAGCTGGGGCGCATTGAATGTGGTTGATGTGTAAACATAATTATTTTTGTTGAAATTTATTATTAGAAAACTTTTTTATTTAAAAATATTTATTTTTATAAAAATTGTGAATGTAAAACATTGGTTGGTTTCTTAATTTAATCCCTCCTTTGCTGCCCATTCAGTCCAGGATCCTTTGAAAGATTTTGCACTAGAAAAGCGGAAGATTCTTAAAATATCAAAACAAACGAAATTTATTTAAACGTACTTTAGAAATCCCAATGTCTCGGCAATTTCAGCTGCTTTTGCTGCTCGGCCTCCCATTTTGCATGAAAAAATCACTTCTATATCTTCGGTGGGTTTGTCACGTCCAAAGCGACTCTTAAAATCATCTGCCGACAGCTTCAATGTTTCTTCCAATGTGCCCACTGTGTAAATGAAATTTTGTTAGTTTTTATCATTTTTCGGCAACTCAAAATTATTTTATAATAAAAAATTAAAATATTTAGAGAAAATTAGGTAATTTTCCCAAAAATTGCTAAAATTTAATCTGAGAAAATTGGGGCTAAACTACACTTTAGCGAAACTGACCCCTTCAACAAAATGGGGAGGAAGAACTCCCAGACATTTTTAGGGTCGGGGTGAAAGAGGGATTATTATTGTTAAGGGATGTTAGGGATATTTAAAGAGTGAACATATTTCGATTGAAGCAATTAAAGAGTGGTGTTTTATTAGAAAGTTTTGGATACGGTTGGTAATAGATATTATTAGGGGTTTTCAAAAAGACATTTTTTTGTGATTTAGGTGTCGGGGGTTGAAGGTTGGGCTGGTTTTTTTCCTAGAATTATTTGGACAGTTTATAGGAAGAGGTTGGTATAACGAAAATTGAAGATGAGTGTGATTGTTTTTGCTTGGAATATTTGGAAAGTGTTTAGTAAGTTAGAAAAAGGTTGATTGATGTTATAAATTTTCAAAAAAATAAAAAATAAATATCAAAAATAAAAAATTCAAAATTCAATAAAATTTTAATAATTTTAAGATTTTTAAAATTTTTGGAAATTAACAATATTTACAAAACCCTTTCTAATTTCGGCGGATCTGCAGTACAACGAATATGCTCCAAATAGGACCCTACCCCGTCTATCCTGTAAAGAGTCATCCCCCGATAAAAAATTATACTAAAACTTCCCCTTTCTGCAGGAAAGGGGTTTAAAGTTTGTATGCAAAAGTTTTAAAATGCAATATTGTGATTCCACACCTATACAGAATGGAATAATAGGCAAATTAAATTGTTTTGTAGTGTAAAAATAAGAGAGATCCCCCCCTTTTAAAATAGGAGGGACCTAACTTTTGTAGGAAAAATATTTAAATATTAATATCTACAACTTTAGTTCTATGAAATGTACGAGGGGTTAAAGGATTTCTTAGAACGGAGAACGATAGCCTTAAACCCTCAAAACTAAAATTGTAGCTCTTGTCAAGACCTTTCATTTGAATATACATAACCCATATTATATAAAATATATTTTTGATATTTTTCATGGAAACGATAAGTCCCTTGCATTGTGAAATAAATTTAAACCACTGCAAAAAAGTTTAATTTGCCTAGTCTTGCATTCTGTATAGGTGTGACCTTATTGCATTTTAAAAACTTTTGCATACAAACTTTAACCGGGGGATGATCCTTTACAGGATAGAAGGGGGGGTCCTATTTGGAGCATATTCGCTGTAAAGCAGGTCAGCCCTAATTTCCCAAAATCTTTTCAAAAATTCCTAGTAAAAACAATCACCTCAAATTTTCAATCAACGACCCCCCCACTCCAAAATGCAGTCTCGGGGACTGCCGACAGAAGTGAAAACAACTTTGAGATATAAAATATTAATATAGTGACTCAATCGTATTTTTACAATAAATAAACGATATGTGCATCCAGGACCCATTAAATTGAATATACTTATTTCATTCTTGTCTACAAAATATTACTCGTATGCATCTCTAGATCCTCCCAGCTAATGCGATGTTGCTGACGCTAAATCGTATTGTTTACGCTTCACTTCTCAAATTGATTTTGAAAAACCTTAACTGCTTTACCAAAAATTTCTGGAATAAAAACCACCCCAATCTTGCACTCTTACTCCAAAATCCTAACATCTATCATCAATCACTTCATTTTTAATATAACAAAATGTCGGTGTTATTTCTTTCGGACGTTAATTCGTTGGGTTTTATTTCTTCTAGCTTTGAAGAAAAACACTGTAAGCACCGATTCTTTGGGCGTTATTTCATGTCATGGGCCGCTAAAGCGTAAATACTCCAAAAATTAGATAAAACAACAAAACCGACTGTGTGTTGCTTATACAATATATATTGTACATTGTACTACTTGCACACCCTTTTAAAATGTATTAGCTGTCTAAGTCTTACATGAACTCATTGTATTATAAAAATGTTGTCAGAAATCTCAAAACAACAACATGAGTTATTTAATTTAAAAAATAAAATTTGCTATATGGCTGTATAAAGAATAGTTATTGTCATTACATTTAAAAATTATAATGTTACACTTAGTTGAACATCAATCATAAAGAAATGTAATAAAGATGGATCAAAGTGTTCAACAAAAAGGGACTTCTTACGAATTTTAAACTGCAATTCATCACGAGTGCACAACTTGCTTGAATTACCAAAGTTATATTATTGTTGTATAATAATAATTTTTGTTTTATTATGTAAGAGCGATGCGCAGTTAAAAAGGTTAAGTTCTTAGCCCGGGATAAGTATGGGTTAAATCCGACATGGTGTTAACTAAAAAAAACAAGCTAAAAAGAAGGGACGACCAATTTCTTTTGTACTTCACTTTCATTAGAATAGGCATCTTTTTAAAAAACAATTGTAAGTTACACTATTTTCTAAATCACTTAAAAGTAAATAAGTTTTGTAACCTAATTATGTGTTGATTAAATGAATCTCTTAAAGTCTAGTCGTCTAGAAAACGTAACGAAAAATTTTCTTCATTCTATCAAAAAAATTAATATTATTTTTTCTGAATATTAAAGGAGAAAAAGTAAAAACCCCTTTTTGGAGGGGAGAAAAATAATTAAAAAGGGAATTTTTCTTTTTAAGGGAACTTTTTACATAATTTTTATTAAAGAATTTTGGTCTGAAGAAACGTTTGACTTCCGAAATAGCCGAGGGGATAATCACTTATGAAAGTTTTTTAGAGGTCTTGGAAGTCTTTGAAGTCTTTTTAAAATGGAAATTTGTGGAACAAAATTTTTTCAGGTGGTCACCCCCTCGAAAATTTCGGATGAGGAAAATAAGTTGAATAGAAAATGTTAACCTTTCCTGCAGACCAAAATTTGGCTGGCCAATTTTATCTGCGATAGTAAATTGTGCTTTTTTGCAAAAATTCTGTCCCACTGATTTCCAAATTTCAAAGATTTGAATTTTTTAAATGTTTTTCGTAAGGTTGTCTCATGATTCCCAATAGTGGTTAACCCCTCGGTTTTTTTTTTACTAAATTACACTTTAGCGCTTACGGCCCAGGCCCTAACTGACCCTCCCTGCCGAAGGAGAGGGCATCACAGACATGGAAAACCCCAATAACATTTGGAGCTCAGTCTATGTTTGGACGAGCGAAGGAATTTTGTTAAGCATTAAATTCATTTTAATCTTTTTAACTGATAACTACTCTGACGTAATTACGTGTAAATCGAGTTCTGTATATTTTCTCCAAACTGTCCCTCTTTATAAATAGTTCCTTTATGGCATACAGCAATTAAAACCAATTTACTAACTCGACTAATTAATTATAACACAAAACAAATAATTTCGTATTGAGTCATGATCTACAATTTAATATTCTTAAATTATTTGTTGTTATTCTTTGTTCTAACATATTAGATGATAAAGATAATCTTTTCATTATGAAATAAAGCCAGACCAATTTGATGGCGATGTTTTCCCTAGTGTTAAGATAATCTCAGCTGATTTACCATCAGACTTAAAGATAATAAACCGCAATGATAAGCGAATTAATGTCTGTAACTAAAACAAGGTGGGTTTGAATGTTTGATTAGAGCATATAATATGATATGTTGTAATCTTTATCCAACCTAAAAGTTGATAAAAAAAAATAGATTAAGATAGGAATCACAAAAAACTTACACGGAATATTAATGCTTGTTGGAATTTGGCCAGTTTCTTTTATTTCTGGTGGATCTCTGACATCGACCAGCAATGCCGATGGATTATTTGGTAAATCCTTAATTTCTTCATATGTTGCAAAACTCATTTTTATGGTTACAAATTATAAATAAAGGATAACTCAAATTTCTAATAAACAAAATGTAAATAAATGCGCTTTGGTTGGCGAACAATATGCGAGCGATACTGAAGGCCAAAATAAAACCACTTAAAAATAAACACAAAAAAAATTGTACAAAAATAAACATTGAACGCCCATAGAGCTATCGAATTATTATGGATGTGACTTTACTTATATTATCACAAATTGCGCCATTTATTTAAAATTTGAATTCGAAATTCAGTCAACTATAATATATTAATTATCGTTTATTAATTTTTATACATATATATTAGAGCCTGAGTTGTGTTAATTAATTAATTTAATTAACACAATCCAGGCTCTCTAATTTAAACCATTTTATTATTAAAAAATACATCTTATTCCATTAAGCCCGTAGTTGGCCTATCTTCTCTGCGACGACCAAGCGATGATATAGCGCGGGCGGCGCTTGATTGGAACCCGCAAGGAACCCGCAGAAGAGGACGACCCAAATCTTCGTGGCGCCGAACGATGTTGCAGGAAGCCGAAGGAAAGAATTTCAACGAAATAAAGGCTCTGGCAAGAAATCGAGTGCGTTGGAAGCAATTTGTTGATGCCCTATGCTCCCACGCTATGGAGTAGAGGATGAGATGATGATGATGATAGTAACGTACAAAACATCCATATTATATATGGATAATGTATGTAAATACTGAATAGTACAAGCTTTAATTTAGGTCAAAATGGTCAAATTGCCGGGACCATGTTTTTTCTTGTTTTATGATGCCCTCATTTAGAAAAACTGGAAATAAAGTGTCCGTCCGTCCGTCAGCAAAATATCAGACACAAGATAGTTTTACACCAGTCGAGGGATTTGGGAAATTTTTGGTGAGGATGATAGTTATTCGTGGTCCCATACTCTGGAATTGCAGTTGGAGTCTCTAGGTCAAAAATGAAGGGGTGTTCCCATATAATTTTTTTTTTTCTAAAATTGGCTGAACATATATAGAAAGTTTTTTATATTATTATACTAATTTTGATAAGGGTGAATTTCTAGTGGTTCCATACTCTGGGATTGCATCTGGAGTTTCTAGGTCAAAGGTGAAGGGGGGCTGCCGTACAATTTTTTTTTATAAAAATGGAAGAAAATATGAAGAAAGATTTTTACGCGTATGCGGATTTGAACAAATTTTAGAAGGGGTATGTTATTAGCCGTCCTTGAATCTGGGATTGCATTTGGGGTCCTTTGGTCAAAACGATAGTTGGGCTCTATATAAATTATATATATATATACAGTGGCGGCCATATAATTGGAAACAAAAATAATACAAAAAATATAACATTTCCACCACCCTGCTTACAGTCTTGATAATTTTTGTTTAACTTTTGGTGTTATGACCTCTGTAATCCGTACATACACTTAGCCATCCGATTGAAACCAATTAAATTTGTATTCATCGCTCCAAAGCACTTATTTCCAAAATAATTGCAGTTAGTCGCAATGTTCTTTTACAAAATAATTATGCGTATTTTTTTTAGATACGTGCGGCTTTCTTCAGGCTATGCATCTTTGCAATCCATTTTTATTGAAGCGATGTCGTCTGGACCTTATACTTAAATTTGTATCAATTTGTTTTTAAATATCATCTTGAATCTTCGGTACTGTTAGAAATGGGTTAGCTTTGCTCATTGTACAAATAATTCTGTCCTCTTTTAAGGTTTTTCTTTCCGAATTAAATTTTTATAGTCTCCAGGCCTTTTTTTAAATATATCAGCGTTGAACAGACTTTTTGGAACATCCGATCTTTTATGCAATTGCTGCCATTGTAGTTTTTGTGGAGCAATACATTTTCAGTATTACATTTATCAGTTCAACTTGGATCAGTTCCCATTTTTTTAAATAAATGTAGTTCAAATATATTATTTAGAAACATGCAAAAAATATAAAAAAATTTAAAATTACCAAAAAATCACTGAATTTTATTTTTATTTCAACACAAATATTTTGTTTCCAATTATATGAAATTAAAATACCACTTACATTGGGAAACTTATAAATAAAGTGGATAGTAAAATAGTTGCGGTACTCTTATTTTACAAATTCCATCGTTATAAACCTTAACAAATATAAATACTAATTAAAACAAAATACAAAGACGTCCGAGAAAAATGATTTATTTCAAAATCATAATATAGTAATAATTTGTTTCCAATTATGTGGCCGCAACTGTATGTTTTATGCCTAAATAATATATGATCATTAAGCATAGAGACAGTTTTACGCTTATTGGTCAATTTTGGTGTGGCTGGGTTTTAACTTTTAAATGCCTCTATATACTTTGGGATTCCATTTGAAGTTAAAGACGAGAGGCCTCCCATCTTTTTGGTTGTTGTTGTAAATATCTATTAATTCACACTTTTTATTCAAAAATGTTAAGTAATAGGAAATGTTTTGGTTTGTGAGTTTTCAAATGTAAAAATATAGTAAAAGCAGCATCCCAGTTATGCTGGGGGCTCTCGGGCCGATTTAATTTAAAGTTTTTCATTTACGGGCCCGAAGTGTTTACAACTTTTCGTTAGAATACCCGTAAACTCATAATATCATTCTGGGACATGCTTTCGATCCATATGTCACTACGGGTCTAATCAGCGATCGATAAATCCTTCACTTTGCACAAACGTTTTCGATCTTGGACTTTTTTTGTAGACCAAAGAGACATCGATTTCGATGTTATTCTTCGTCTGAGTTCCTATGATACTTTATTTATGCTAGAGACCAAAGATATACCAGGTGCCCAATTATGAAACTCGATATTATCGGTATCGAGTCGAGATTAAAATTTCGATACGCCCGAATGTAGCTATTATGACTTCTCGATCGGATCGAGTGGTATAATTGATATACACTTTCATTGTTGTACTCAATTTAAACTTTAAAATGAGTCATGGGGATGGGATATCATAAATGGATCGTTTTTAAATAAATTGTCTTCATGTAAAATTAAATAGTTTTGATTTTTATTTGTCAGCGTGGAACTTTTTTTTTAATTTTGTATGGAAAAACCTGGTTTAATGAAATAAAAAAACGGTCAAGCTACATGCGTTAAATTGTAAGCGGAGTTAGATAAGATATTAATTAAAGCTAATTTATAAAATTTAGATCAAGTTAATTAGTTAAGTGGAAAAAAATTTAGTAATTTTTGATTTAATTGTATTTTTATAAATTAGCTTTAATTAATATCTAACTCAGCTCACAATTTTACGCATTGTAGCTTCAACACAGTTTCCCATACACAATTTCAAACAGACTGAGTCAATTCATGAGCAAGTGACGTTCGTTGAAAATTCACTATAGAAAATTTGAGAAAACCAATTTGCTTTTTTAAATATTTATAAATTTTTCTATTTTTTTAATGAACTATTTACAAGCTTTCAGCAAAGTGTAAACAGTGTAAACAATGTTAGAAAATTTCAGTAGCGACATCTAATATCTACTTATTCAAACTATATAAAATTCAATGTAGATGTCGTCACTGAAATTTTCTTTTATTGTTTCACTAATTAAAATAAATACACTTTGCTTTTAGGTAATTGAAGGAGTTGTAGGGGGTACTATTTCCAAGATCATTAAATAGACTCAGAGAGATTTTCTATATAATTCTTCCAGCCCTTGTGACAAATAGGTTGGTGAATTAAAAAAAAATAAATGTTAATTACATAATTTTGTTTTGGCATAGAAAAGGCAAAAATGATTTATTTAAAAAAAACAATTGTTTTATTTACGAAAAAACAATTGTTTTATATACAAAATTTAAAAAAAAATTGTTTTAAACAATCTAACTAGCGTGATGATCTAATCAAGATTTTTTATAAACCACTAGGAAATATGTTGTTCTATTATTTTTGATTTCTGTGATTTCCGAAATTATGTGTACCATGATTTCCGCAAGTGGATTGCTCCTCGCACTGTGTTGAGGATACGTAAAAAATTATGATCGTGAATATTCTTGTGCTTTCTGGTATCCTACATTAGATTTTAATACCCAATATTTTCGATAAATTAAAATAAGATTTTAAATAGAATAAAGAAAACTCCCAAATTCAGGGTAGCAAAAAATAAAATAAATAAATTTCGTTTTATAAAAGTTTTTTCTTCGATTTTGGTGTTGATATTGTACGCAATTCAACACGTCGCGGAGTTTTCGAATTGGGCGTCACGTGTTCAACAACTACTGCTGGACCATCTTCTTCTACCATTGAGTCATCAATTTGACTATCTTCATCGGTTGAATAAACCAATCGCATATCGGCGGTTTCATCTAGTTGGACATTTTTATGCATATGCGGGGTTTCCTTTTGTGTGATACTCTTTTTTGTTTCGACTTTTTTCGGTGTGACAGCATCCGCAATTGGTTCTGGCCATGCGTCTTGTGCTTCTTCTTCTGTGATTGTGGTTCGCTCGACTGTTGTCTGGAAAATTGTTCTGGGTTGACGTCTAACGGCAATAGGTTTCGGGTTTTTACGACCACTACTTTTGGGTGATTTCAATTTTTTTGCTGGCGGAGTACAGACGTCATCGGACTTAGGCGATTGTGGTATCAATACCTTTTGCGCACTATTTCGTGGTTCCCGTCTGATTTGAATAGGTGTGGCCGGCAAGTTTTTCTTTTCGGGAGTTTGAAATTTTTCTTCACTACTAATGATGTTATTGGCAGGAATTTTTTCGCTCGCTTCTGACGTTAACAAAATTGAAATCGGTTTATCTTGTGGAGATAATTGCTTCGTTTTGGCCGAAATTATTGTTGGGCTTTTTGAATCAAGCAGTTTTTCACTTGACAGAACGATTGGCTTTGATTGTTGTACTTGCGATTTGATATCCATGGACGTAACATTATCAATATTTTTAGATGCATCCTCACTGGCACTTACAATGCGCTGTGTTCGTCTAAAGGCAATTGGTGTCGCTTTTCTATCGTCGGCTTTAGTTTGTGCTTCCTTAACTTTGGAATCGTTTGTTGCCATTCCATTCTGAACAACTCTTGGTGTTTTTCTAAAAGCAATCGGAGTTGGCTTTTTTTCGTCTGGTTTCGTTTGTGGCTCTAAATCGGAACCATTTGTTTTTTTAGTTTCGTCATGCACAACTCGAGGTGTTTTTCTAAAAGCAATAGGTGTGGGTTTCTTCTCGTCTGTCTTATTTTCTGCAACTGAATTTAAAACATTATTTACATTGATTTCACCCTCAGGAACTCGGGGCGTTCTCCTAAAGGCAATAGGAGTTGGTTTTTTATCGTCGATTAATGCCGCAGTATCTTCAACGATTGGAGATACTAAATCAATTGTTATAATTTGAGTACTATCGACTTTAGAATTTTCAACTTTTTTCGTATCTTCAAGAACTCGGGGTGTTTTTCGAAATGAAATTGGCGTAGGCTTACCATCACCTGTTGACACTTTGTCATTTGCAGCAGCTGAAACTTCTTTTTGCGTTTGATCGGTTTTGTCACCATTTGTTTCCATTTTATTATCACAGTTATTTTCCTTATTGTTAATTTGATCCAAACCTGCAGTCCCTTCTTTCAAAGATATTGTTTGTTTTTGGTCAGCAGCAACGTACACTGTACCCAATTCATTTTCACAAAATGTTATCAAAGTGCAAAAACCGTCCGTACTGGAAACAATTAGGATTTTACCATCACTTGACCACGTCAAATCGGTCAGACGTGTGTAATGAATATTCGATATTAAGCCAAATGGCATAGACTGTTGTGTGTCGTACAGATAAACTGAACTCTTTGTTGCCAATGCAAATATCATGCGATAAGGCAGCGAAATCATTGGTGGATTTGATTCGGTATGATCTCGTAGTTCAAAGAAGATCGGGCAACATTTTACCGCAATTGTATATTGATCGGGTGAAGGCAGTACGATTGAGGGTCTAAAAGAAATACAAAATTTAGTAACAAAATAATATCTCTGAATAAAAAAAACTCAACTCTTTTAATGAGGCACGAGTATAAATGTATGTAGTATGTAATGGTTTTGATCCTGCTCCTTCGTCCACTTCAGCCACTCCGGACGGTGCAATAATCAGTTCACCGTCTGGACTAAAACATAGGCGACGATAAAATGTTTGCAACGTGTCATCGTGATACAGACGAATTACTTTTTTACTTAATGGTGAATTTTCGCTAACCGGGAGGGTTGATTTGCTGCTGCGACTTACAATTTTCTTTGTATTGACATCGAATACTCTCATATATCTAAAATTTGAAAAACATTTTGGGATTATCTTGCCATTTAATCTTCGACATTACAAATGTTATTAAGGAAATAGTATCAAATATCATCATAATCATCGTGTTCTTTACTCCAAATTGAGCAAGCATAGGAACTTTGTAGGATGGTATAGGGGGTTCTTCCCTGAACAACGTTTGTTCGGCGAGTTTGCGGCGATCGGCCGGATGGCAAAATTAAAAATTTTTATAGTGTAACCTTAAGGGGAGGCACATCCCCTTTTAAAATGGGAGGGCCTTAACGTTAGTATAAATAATATCGAAATATAAACATTTACAGGGGTTGTGTGATTTCAAATGAAAGGTCTGGACAAGGGCTACAACTTTAGTTCTAGGGTTACAGAATGAAAGAGGTCCGGGGCGGTAACCCCCGATAAGAAAATTAAAACAAAGCAGATGGTTCGAGGGGCGGCAGCTCCCTGATAAGAAAAGAAATCTACAAAAAATATATTTTTAGGGTTTTTTCTCGGCCCAGACCATTATGTCTAAATTTTCTTTTTTAAATCCGTTCGTCCGCAAATTTCTAGACACAAAAATAAACTGTACTATAGTGGACGGATTTTGCGAAAATTTGGTCTGGGTGAGTTTTTAATGGTCCCATTGTATGGGATTGTATTTGGTGTCTATAGGTCAAAGGGGAGGGTGGGCTCCCTAACGATTTTTTTTTGTTAAAATGGCCAAATAAAGTTATTCACCAGTGGACGGATTTGACCAAATTTTGGTAGGGGTAAAAAAGGGAGAGATTTTTTTTAAATTTGCATTTGTATTAGGGTGCGAGCCTTTATAGTAGTGGTAGTTTGTGTAATATCCGTCCGATTGTAATAATTTGTAGAATTCGTTTTTTATCAAAATTCTTTGAACCCGTATTTCTTTAAGCCAATAGGTCCTCTTCAGAATTAGGATCCCTTTAAAATTTTGAATTTGGTACTAGACATATTTACCACCATCAGTGGATAAATAATATGTCCTCTAAACCTCTTTAGATTTTGATGAAATTTTCAGAATTCGCTCTTTATCGAAATTCATTGGACCCGTATTTTTTCGTATTCTATTAGGGGTATTCACTTCAGAATTAGAGGGATCCTAATATTTTGCATATTGTACTAGGTATTATATTTTCCACTAGTGCATAAATATATTTCAAATTTTCAGAATAATATGTTCGTTATCGAAATTCATAAAACTTGTATTTTTTTGTATGCCATTAGGGTGGTCCACTTCCGAACTAAGGGGATCGCAATATTTGGCATATCCTACTAGGTCACAACCCCTTACGATTTTGATGAAATTCTTTACTCGTATTTTTTACACCGCTCTTGGGATTGGACAAATTGCTTATGGAGTTTCTATTTAAAACAAGAGACGGTGGACCATTATTTTTTTGCGAAAATAAGAGTTAGTTAATAGAGAAAGACGACTGGGATAGTGGGATCAAACGTAAGGTGTAATAAGAGCAGCATCCCAGTTTTGCTGGGTGCTCTCGGACCAATTTTTCTATCTGATAGTTGTTTCCAATACTTTACATTTTACATGGTCGTCAATGAAAACCATGTTATTTTAAAGTAGTCGGCAAAAAACGTACTCTCTGCTTTACAGTAAAATTATCTACTTATCTTTAAATACTTTAATTTTCTGAAATAACTAACCTGTCCGTGCTTAACGTAGCCAAATATTGATTTTTCGGATCCCATGCAACACCTTGCACAAAACTTTTGTGATCACTCAGAATTGATATCGGTTTACCTTTAACCACATCCCAAACCATGGCCGTATTGTCAACAGAACCGGAAATAAGATTTAATGAATTTGGTGACCAGCATAAATCATATACATCTTCCATGTGTCCACGTAAAATCTTGTGTGTTAACCATGTTTCCTTGTCCTGTTCATTTGTGTTGTCTGTTGAAGAACTCGGTATTTTACGCGAATTTACTGCATTAATTACAAAATATAAAAACTAACCTAAAATATTTATTGTTTCGTTTTCGCTTTTTAATTTCCATAAAAATATAACGCTTTCATCGTCAGCAGATGCAAGAAACTCGCCAGACGGAGACCATCGGACCGCATTAACAGCTCGTTGATGTCTTGTCAAATCTGCAGCAATATCTAAATGAATTGAACCCAATTCATTTATTGTAACATGCCATATCTAAAATTGTAAATCAAAATGCATTATTAGGAAATAATTCATTGCCCCCCACATCAATCATCCGCAGGCTCCACGGCACTTACCAAAACATGAGAATCTGTTCCGCCCGACGCAAGTCGATAGAAATCCACATTTTCTCCGTTTTTATTTACTGTTGGTTGAATATCAATGCTTAACACTGGATCCCGATTATGCCACGATATTTCTGGAATTGTACACTTCATTATTTTAACAAATTTTAATTATTATTTTTCTATTTTTTAAGCTATCGCGAACACACAGTGAAAAGAATCAGAATGAAAAAAAAATACAATTTTTTAGGCGCCAAATTTGATGTAAAACAAACAGTGCAGCCAACACTAGAATTCTAGAGAAAATAGTTGGTTGATGTGCAGTGCCATCTTTATGTGAATAAGGTACTAAGGTAATGTTTTATTTCTTGTGGGGCTAAATTTTTCAATTACTTCCGGTATGATTTTAAAATTACAATTATATAATGATTGGTTTATATTTACATAATATTTTAGCGAGTCTTTATAGTTGTAGTAGTTAGTTTAGTTTAGAAAACCCTTATTACATTTGGTGAACATTTCAGAAAGTTTTTTATAGCGTATAGACCAATTTTACCTACGCACAAAAATATTTACATAGGATTACAACAACAACACCAAAACATAAGGCAACGATGAAATTTTTGTATGGA
>JANSTW010043902.1:0-13825 GCA_027564275.1 Diadocidia ferruginosa
GTCGTACGTCCACCCGAAAAAAATAGGATTATTTTCTTGTATGGGGTGAATAGTCTGCTTGTTAGTTTTGGCTGTGGTATAACATATGCGGATGGTTAAATTTATATAAATAAATTTTTAGGTAGGTGAGCTGGTTCATCCTTATTTATTATTATTTTACATCAGCTCTTACCAATATAATTTCGTTAATAAATTTTTCATATTATATAATATAGTAAGTTAAATTGCATTAAATGCAACAATTTTTTGCAAATATTTGTGTACGTGTTTATCAGATATATAAATTTCAATAAAACAGTTTTTTGTGCTTTTTGTATATAACTATATAAGACGCAAACATTCTCTACCCTACATATACGGGTATCTTATTTGCTGCGCGCATATATTGTAACACTTATCGCTTCTCGCCGAGAATTAATTTAGCTGAATTTTTGTTTATTAAAATAAATTGAAAGGAAATGCAAAAAAAAAATACTCGCCGGTTACGAAAAAAATTACAGTAAATTATTTTTTGGAAAAAAAATATTTCATTTATATGTTGGTGTTTTTTGTAATTAACACGTTTTGCAGCAAAAATATGAATTTAATTGAATTATGTTTTTTATCGATATTATATAATTAAGATTTTATATTGAAAATTGGGTTTCGTAGGTTTACATATCATATATGGGTTAATATATAGTTATTTTAATGCTATTTTGACATATATATTAGGATATAGTGAAACAAAAAATTCTGATTTTTTAGTCTTTATAGTCTAGGACGTGGCACCGAAAGCTTTTAGTAAGTCACTTTGACATTTATGTAATACCTTTTTCTTCCAAAATTATGTATTTACGAAAAAATATTATCTTCCGCACAAATCATTAGATCTAATTTTGGAAAACTTTTTCCAATTTTTGATTATAAAATTGATTATACATTTTAAATTCTATATACTATAAAAATATTTATTTTAATATTGTTAAGTTTAGCAAATGAACTTGGAAACCAAATTTGTTTTAAAAAAATACTTTGAACAACATTTTTTTTAATAATAAATACAAATTAATAGTTCAAACTCGTCTAGACGTTTCACAATAAAGAACGTTTTACGTTAATACTTTTTTTTTATTTCATATATTTTCCTCACAAGGAATAATATTCGTTTTCACACCATCCTAATATATTTATTGGTCTTAAGCTCTATAATAAGTGAGTTATACAAAATAAATGTAAGTATTGATTGTTTTAAGACGACAATTATTATTATTATTATTATTTTAGGCAAAACTAGAAACATCATATAAAAGGTTCGTCGTTTGTAGTCTTTTGTTTAATATGAACTAAAGACTTTATATTAAATCACTAGCTTAGGATTTTTTTTAGGTTTTGTAAAATTAATCTTAAATTGTGTTGGGATTGAAAGAATTTAGTTTTTCTATATTTCATTATTTTTATGGTAAATTAACCCTTTCGTATCCAAATTATATTTTTTGGGAATTTTTAAAATTATGTACTGAAAAACTGCCTAATATAAGTGTTTCGACTCTGCTATATACACTTTTTGTAAATTTTGATGAGTTTTCTGTTTTTTGAGATAAGAAATATTGTCAAATTAGCGGATAAGTTTTTTATTTTATTCAAATTAGCGTGTTGTTACAGCATATCTGAGCGTCTATGTACGTATTTTAACTTAATTAGTGTATTAAAGAATGCAATTATTATTGTTATGCAGAATATCTATAGAATAAATGTGAGAATATTATATAACAATCCTATATAATGTTCAGATATAAATGCAAGATATTTATGTGTCAAGTTGAATATGAAATGTAAAAAAGAACAACAATATTGAAAAAAAGATATTACACAGTAAGTCGTTCACTGCGCTTTGCCTATATAGTATTATATAATATGATCATTTTGCATGTAGTGAAAAAAAATCAGGAACTATACACATAGAAATGCGTAAAACAACAGTTATTTCATTGTAAATTTGTAAAACCGAACGATTATTATCGTTATTATTATGTAAGCGAACATATTATATAATCGTAAGAAATCATTTCAATTGAAATGCACAGGTTATGTAATAATATTTGCAGAAAATATGATTTATATTTTAATGTATCATATTTCCATATAAAGAGATTTTAAAATTGAATTAGTATATAAAGTCAATTTGTGGTATATAAGATTTAAAAAAGTTTATTTATTGTTTCTCATATTATATTGTTTTATATAAACTAAATACATTGTGTATATGAACATCTCGATTATTTTCTTTAATTTTTTCTCCTTTTTATTTTAATTTTTCTTTATTGAAAAGCAGCGTATACCGCCGCACAATCAACTGCAAAACAATAAAATTCAGTACACCCCTGAGGAATCACCTGTGCTTGTATACTTCGTATATACAAGAAGAACCAATATAACGTTGTTGTTGTCATAAATATTTTATTCGTACATACAGAATTTTATTAATAATAATCATAAAATATTGTAGCTCAGCTACAATTACTTGTCAAACAACTTTGAATAAAGCCTAACAAGGAATATATTTTTCGAAAAAAATCGCTTTACATATACGATTTATAATATCCGTAGCTAAATAATAAATACTAGGTTGGTATATGCATATATCAATAT
Source organism: Diadocidia ferruginosa (assembly GCA_027564275.1). NCBI lineage: Eukaryota > Metazoa > Arthropoda > Insecta > Diptera > Diadocidiidae > Diadocidia > Diadocidia ferruginosa. The sequence continues at coordinate 2,632 of JANSTW010043902.1, forward strand.
AATACTGAAAATATCAAGAACACAAAAAATATTCTTTTTTTAAATTAATTATAATAATAAAAGACTATAAATAGATGGAAAAAATCTTTTAATATATAAAATTATAGTAATTATTGCGATGACATATTAAATTGAGTGCAAAGACAAATTAATATAAATTAATCCGATCTCGAGAGGGCAAAAAAAATTATAAATGTAATCTTAATTAATTTACATATTATCTTTGATCTTTCATTTTATACTTACGTTTTCATTTTCTATATTGTTTTTTTAGTTAGTAATGTTTTTCATATTAAAAAATGACCGCGCAGTAATTAGCTTAAGTGGGTTACACATTTATATTATATAAAGTATCTACATTTTAATCCCGATTGATATTAGGAGCAGATATTATAAACAGATGTGCGAAGTATAAACAAGTTTAACAGGAAGATAGAAAAAAGTGATCACATATAGGATATGCATATCAAGATTTTAATTATTTTGTACATTAAAATTGTAAGAATGAAGATAAAAACGAAATATTTTATTATGCTTTCGTTTTTTAAATAAAACTTTTATTTAATTATATTTTTTGTTAATTTTGTCTCATTAAGTTTTAATTAAAAACTAAATGTTTTCTTTTAATTATTTCCATTTCTCGTGAAATCTGATAGTTTAGTGACATGACATAACACCCATAACACCCAAAGGCATATCGCCCAAAGTTTTTTCTTAATTATAGAACCGACATAACGCCCAAAGACATAACAACAACAAAATATTTAACGATACTTTACAAATGGACTTACCGCTCAAAGACATAAAGCCGAAAGACATAAGACCAAAAATATATTTTTAATAATTTCAAAATGTACATAACACCCTTGCTAATAAAAAAAAATGAATAAAAATAAAGTTTATTTTGGGCGTTATATCTAAAGAACCAAAAAATACTTTATTTTTAAATGCAATTTGAATGCAAATTACGTGGAAATTTTGTTATTCAAAAATTTTTGACTTTCAGTCTAATTCAAACCAAATTTTAAATAATTTTTTATTTTAAACTTACTAAAAAAATATCAATTAATAAAGAATATAAAAACATCTAAAGTAATTATTGCAAAAAAAACAAAAGACTTCAAACGACGAACCTTTTTCATGATTTTTTTCATATTAAAAAAATTATTTCAAAATCAATTAAAATAAATAATCTTATTTTGATTTAAAAAAAATATGATGAATGTAATTTTTAATAAAATTTATACATTAAAATCGCATGGGAATAGAAATTTTTATGATTTTTGTCTTGCATATTATATTTGGTCAGGCTCTATTATTCAATAAATCATTTTTATACAACTATTATAGTTTCGAAAAATTGCAAATAATTTTTTATAAAAGCTATATTATTGAAATTTTAAAAATTACACTAAATGTATATAATCAAAGACAAAATATTTAGTTTCAATTTAACAAAGTTATATAGTATTGATCTGCACATGTATTTTCACAGATTTTGTATTTTTATATTAGAACAGAACTGTAGTTCTATATAACAATAACGTTTCAATATTTTAGACCTTATAGATTTGTTTATATAAATAAATAAATAATATTACTTATATAGTCTATTTCTTCAAGAAAAGCAGTTCTATAAATCGTATATATTTTTTCTAAATAACAAATAAAATTGGTATTTATTGGTTATTTATTTTATATATTTCGAATTTTCAAAACGATTTTTAAACAAATACAAAGATATTTAAACTATTTGTAGTTATATAAGATGAAAAATGTTCATCTAAATAATATTATAGAAGAACAACTTAGATATATTTATCTAAAACGAAGAATGCGATGATGATTTGTATACTATATGTACCCATCCATTTAAAATAAAAAATAAACAAACATTGTGTCCAGACGCACAAAACCTAATCGAATTTAAATATTTTGTGTGATTTTTAACATCAAAGTTTGTTTACATAATACACAATTTCTTTACATAATAATAACTATGGTCAAAAGAAAAATGAAAAAGTTCTTTGAACTTTCATTTTTTACCGAAATTTTATATTATTTACAATTATAAAATTCAAATTATTTCTATAAACACCAACCGCAGCAATGCTTTATATCGCTTATATCATCTTCGCAGGTTAATTTCAATTTCAAAACGGTTTTTAATAAAAAAAAAACCAAACGATTCTTAAACAAGATTTTGATTTACTTTTTGATTTGGAAATGATTTAATGAACTTATGGGACTTTTAACTTTTTGTTTAATGTAATCCCGTAAATATATAAATCGAGTAAAAAAAATTGTACAATTGTTTTTTTAGACAGACAAAAAATGTTATTCGAAAATAGTTTTCCACATGAACTCTTGTATAAAATGTTTACATAATTTTAATTTGTTATTTTTACCGGTAAAAACAAATGCTTTGATATGAAGTTGTTATTGACGCATGTATAATATTGCAAATTTTAATAGAATATTATAATTTGGCGAAGTGGTTTTTTCTCTAAATAGACTTAAGGTGTCTTTTAAGAAAGATTTGTAATTATGATAAAAACTTAAGTAATGATTGTTTTTATTTTGTATTACCGTTATGAAGGCGATATTTGGGTTAATGAAAATGTGAAGTTTTATTTATAGATCCAAAATACTATTGTGTTTACGGCAAGGTGGCTAGTTGGATTTTTTTTCAAGAAATGGTTTGCATTTTACTTAACCGTCAAAGAAATGAAAAAATGTAATATTTTTGTTAATTTTTTTGGAAAAAGGAAAGAAAGGAATAAGGGAAGAGGGTTCAAAGTTTTTCTTGAAAAAATTAAAAAAAAAATTACACAATATCAAACATTTTCTTGTTTTCGATTTAAAGTGCAAGATCCTAAATTTATGGCACTTGTTGAAAAATATAGAAACAACTCTATAGATTTGATAATATTATAAATAGAAGGTTGTTTTGGAGACATGTAATAAATCAATTAACAAAATTTTTCTATTCATCTTTTGAACCTTTTCCTTCTAAATATTTTTAAATAATTCATTAAAATCTGATTAATTTTTCTGACTATATATAAACATAAATTTCTTTCATACAGTCAAAATCATCTGATATTTGTATCCTAATCATCAAAACTATTTATATCATAACCATATACAAAGTTGCAAATTGTATATTGTGTATAATTGAAAAATTCCAGGTTACACTTGAGCGAGAAAAAAAATTACCAATCAATCTAGATTACTTCATCAATATTTATGACTATTATAGATATTATTTATTAACGCATTTTATTATATATAAATGTAACAATATATCGCTATTGATGTATTAATTTATAATTTTCTATATATAAAATATTAGATCATCATATATTATATATACAAAATACGTTATAATATATTTATTATATAAAACTATAAGTGTTTACTATCTTATAATATAAACCCATATTTTCATTTAAATTTTTTTTTTCACTTTTCAAATAAATTTTATTGTTAATTAGCCGCAGATCTAGATCTGTATAGCCTATTCTACACTTTATATTAGAAAATATCTAAACAAAAGTATCCGATGTTACACTTTTGTATATAGAATATTTTTTTCTTTTTCTCATCAAATAACCAGTTACAATTTAAATAAATTACTATAGATATATATGCAGCCTTTTAGTGCAATATAAATTTATAAAATAATAATAATAATAAAAATAATAATAATAAAAAAAATCAAAAACAAGTTATCATAACTGCATTAAGATATAGTGCAAAAAAATAAAAAGAATTTGTGTTCGATGCCGGTGACCTAAATGAAATGATGAACGAGCTAAACACATTTTTTTATTATAAATAAATGTGTTTTTCTTTTATAATTTAACTGATAATGGTTTATAATAGCTATGGAGAGATGTTTTATCTTACATATAAAGTAATAAATGATGACTCGTGCGTATATGTATATAGAGATCTTGTGCGGACTTTTCTAACCACAACTATATATTGTGTATCTGAAATATTTGCCAGCAATAAGACGCATATATATGTTGGTTACAATTTATAATAGTTGTAATCTAACTATTTGGTCTAACTGATTGTTTAAGGTATATATAAATATATATAATATATAAAAATTACATTTATTTACAACGAACGCGTACACACATTTGATAAATCTTATTTTATATGAAAACGTAAAACTGATAAAATGCCAATTTACACCTCAAAAAGCTATAATTTGAAATCATTATAATTTTAAAATTAACTTAATTTAACAAAGATTTAACCTATAGCTTAAGTCATAATGTGTTATTTTACACTACACAATAAAATACAGTACGATATTGGCGCACTTTAAATATATAATAAGTGGGTGCATAAATGTATCAATTTATAATAATCAAGATATAATAGCTAGACACAGATATTGGAAAGAGTTTTTCTTGTATATTTAATGTGTGTATAATTTTGTTAATTATATAAATTTTATTGCCATTTATTTATCATATAAGATAATATGTAGGTTAGTATGGAGGTTGAAAATGAAAACAATATAATCGAAAAGTATAGTTTTAGAAACAGTGACTTTATATTAGTAACATTTAGGGTGATCTACATAATTTTATAACAGAAGAAGTAAAACTTTTCAAATTTTCATAAGAAATTATCGAAAATATTAATAAAGCACGCTGTGTTTCACGTGGCGATAAGTATGAATATATGGATGCACCATACATAAGTAGCTATTTGATAAAAACCAAGATTTCTCGACTTTAGAGCTGCCCACAATAGTTAAATTATAACTTTTATTTTTCATGCAAAAAATGTCATCATTACTAGAAGAATTTGATCTAAAATAAAACTAATTCTTAATAAATGTTAAATCCAACAACAGTAGTAGATAGCGAATTGCTTATGCTGAATATTATTATCGATTATTATTTATTTATTAGCTTTTGACCTCCATATTTTCTTCCAAAAGCTTACAACAATAAAAAATCTGGCTTATGGTATTTTGTTATTATAAACCTTGAATTAGAATTATAGAAAATCATTGCAATTATATTCTTATCAAATTTCATACATATATAGACAACTAAAAATATTATCAAATTCACTTTATTACTAAAACTGCTGAAATTTCAAAAAAACATTACTTTTACAAGCTGAATTGACGAAATCTTATGCAAATTTTCATATAAATAATTAGTTTTAATTATTTTAGTATGATATTTTATAGAATATAGGTATTCTATAAAATATCATACTAAAAAGTAGACATATCTAATATCTATATCACTCATTGATACTGATGATTGTATGCTCTCCAGAAATATATCTGAAAAGCAAAATAACAAATTATATTTAGTTGATTTACCATAATAATAATATCGACTAGAAAAAAATTTGTTGATTCGGGGTATTAGACCTAGGCAGTCGATATGTCGAATTCATTAGTAATTTTTATTTAATAGTGGTTTTAATAAAGAAAAATATGAGATAAAGAACGTGTTATGAAACGAAATGCACTCGTGATACATTATATATTGGTATTTAACGAAGTTAGAGGAAACTAAAGTAGGTGATTTGGCACTATAGGTGTATTCGCATAAAGCGAAAAAATACCTTTCTTCAAATCCTTTGTAAATTTATTCACTATGTATAGTTATGTAAATCATTCATTTCATAATATTCTTATGGAATTTCATATGCTACCAATATCTATTTTATTGTTTTGCCTATAAACGCTCGGAATCGAATTATATCCTTGAAAATGAATATAAGACCACATGCATAATCCGAATGAAGTTCTATTGGAGAAAAAAACTACATAGTCAAAACTGCAGAATATCCATTAAACGTCAATGTTATCGAAGTCATTCCGATTTTAATAATAAAACTCTCATCACACTTATATAAACAAAATTCAACATACAACATTGTCATAAAATAAATCAACATCCAATCCCTACATATATATCAATACTCACATATGCTAGCTTTTTTTCTACACACACATGTCTAACTCACTTTTTACCTAACACGCCATATCAAATCACAACATCTCAACACAATTTTTATAAACACACCCACTTCAATCCACTTTAAGTGGGAGAAGTCTGAATCAAACACTCTGTGGGTGTCTATGTTAACAAATCAAATATACGCAACTATAGTGCCAAATCACCTACTATAAGTACTAACTGAATATTTTTAGGAATAGAATCTGAGTATTTTCGAGACAATCCTCTGAACGATCTGTATAATTATGTGCGAAAATTCGATATATCGTATACTATGTATGTTTTTGTATTTTCAATATATTCAGATTTTTTTAGTTTTTAGAATGTTTTTTATGACCGAAGCAATTAATATTTCTAGCTTTATTAAATTGTACATTGAAACTTATAAAACATACTCTAATTTAATTAAAAACGACCGCTTTATTACAAGTTTCGAATTAAAATCTAAATAAATAATTAAATAATTTAAATTAGTTGAACAATTCGGTTCGATCATATAAAAAGCAAATAATCTTTAAAAATAAACAACATAAAATTCTTCTTTTCGTTTTTTAATAAAATTAATTATATAACGATTTCGCTTGCATCATATTAAATTAATGATCAAAAATCGGTATATTATATCCAAACAATTATTATATAAATAAGTTGTATATAAGATATCTATTATTATATTACAGCGAAATTATTATTAAACCGATCATATATTAATGATCATCAATTTTGCAAATCTCCACTATTTAAGTCAATATACTCGCGCATATTAATGTTTTGCAAAAATATAATTATTGCAAAATATGGCCCGTGGCTATTTCTTATAATAGTTTTTTTTCTGTATACACAATTGAAACAGATGTGATGAGTTTTCTATAATATACACAACACATATAGCAGGCAACAATTTTTCTTAATCAATTTTTTTCTTCTTAACTATAATTTACAGGAAAAAAACGTTCTTTTCGACCAAGAATAATGAAAGCATTTTTTTTCAGAGTCTAATTTACTTTAATAGCAAATAGAATAATTACGTATATAAAGAATATTAATGCTATAAGAAGTTTTCTTTCCGTTTGTCTATTATAAGTTAAATAAATATCCTATAAATTTAGTGAATGAAGCATTAAAAAAAACGAATTATTTGAAATTGAGATATTATATAAATCTGCAGAATAAATATTATAAATTATTATAAAAGTAAAAGAAAAAAGTTTTTAAATCTATTCATTTTGAATATATTCTGATGTCATTGTTGAATGATTGTCTGCGGTATGTTATACACAAATGGCATATTAATCATTCTTTTGAAGCCTTTTTTGCAGCTATATGAGATGTTATACGCAGATAAAAAATTCCCCTTTATTATTTTTAATTAATTATATAATCTATTGATGTATGAATTTTTATTTATTAAGGTCCTATATAGTTTTAAAATATTTTTACTCCAATGAATTAAGTTTAATTTTTACTTTATTTTAAATTAATTGCAAAAAACAAATATTTCAGCTGCCGCGTACAGTTCATTGTGCTGCAAAGCAACACGTCAAATATGATGCAACATAATAATTACATTTAAATTGTCTCGATACAATCTTCGCACAATATATTTCGAAGCTCGAAAAGGCACAAGGCGAAATGTCTGTTTTCGCATTTTTCATTAAAGAGGTATACAGTTTATGTCAGACTGATTAATTTTTTCCAAGTTTCTCGAATACAAACGATCAAAACTCCAAATACTTTTTTATGGTTTTCGGGATTTAAGTTCAATAATTTTAAAAACTTGAATACATTTTTCAGAAATTCAAGACTAATATTTTATAATAAAATGTAACACTGAAATTAGTCATGTGCCTATCATAAATTTAAAAACTGTCTCGTACCTACATCCCCATCTTCGAAGTGACTAAGAAACTCCATTGACAGTTAAAATGAAATCATGTGGTTTCCAAGTCTTATTTAATCAGAGATATTGCATTAGAAAATTTGAAAGAATAATACTTGAAAAAAGCAAAAAAAAAGTTGTTTGCAATATTTTTCTTTGGAACAATTTAATTAGTGGAGAAAAAAAAACTTTAAAAAACATTGACATTTCTCCCTTTGTCACATCTATAAAATCAATAACTAAAAAAAATTGTAAAAACCAATTCAATTTAAATATATAATATTTTTTCTTTCGAATTAATTTAATTTTCTATTTATATAAGCAATCGTATAATCGATCTATTTGATGAAAAAAATATTTGCTATTTATATACATCAGATTATACGAAAAAGCAAAAAAAAATTATTGCCATAAGAAAGTGACAAAAATCGTTTGAAAATAAAAAGTTGAATCTCATTTTATATAATAATAATAATATGTTATAAAGAATGTTGTTCAAAATAGCAATTACATGCGCTGACTATTCTGTTCTAGATATGGCCTTTTGTATATGTATACTTGTTCAGAGAAAAAAAGATGTTTTGTATACATTTACCTATATTAAGTGTGTTGTTTGAGCTGATGGCTTCTGTGCAATAACGCTGGTTAATCTTTGCAAATGTAAGAAAATGGGCTTTATAGCAAAATAAAGGTGCGATTTTTTTGTCAGTGAGCACTAAAGCTTCTATTGAATACAATAAAATGAATTTATTTTTTTGCAAAATGTATTTAAAAGAAGAAGTGCGATCATGACTATTAATGAGGAATTTTAAGATAAATTTAATACAATTTATTGTTCAAATACAATACATAGACAAAAAATGCGGCAATAATCTTGTTTTTTTACGGTTTTTTCTTGTTAATATATTTTTTGTGCTATTTTTTTCAATTCATATATTATTAGCACTTTGCAGATCAAGATTAGAGTTTATTTTGAATAAATGCATAATATATATTTAAACATAATATAATAACTATTAAAAAACATGTTTCAAAAAACTGTATGTATTATATTTTACACACATATAGAAAAGACTTCAAAAGAAAATTTAAATGAACTGTTGATTATAACGCGACATTTATTCGTGAGATTTTCACGGGTGTTAAGAAATGACCAATGACATTGTGTATAAATTGCTTTGACAAACTGCAGTATAGAGATGGCGAGGAAGATGTGGGTTGCAATTTTTACTTTATACACAAGCGCTAACTATATACACATTTTACAAAAAGATATTTGAATTGGTAATTTGCCCTTGTTATTTGTTTATTCTTACAGTTTTGTAAAATGTATAACTATATACATAGGTATAGCTTTCTTTCGATATACACAAAGTTTGTTCTTTTTCCATTTCGTTGAAGTAATTTTCATCATTATTTTGATCTTAGAAAATTTTTTTTCTTTTTTTTTGCAAAAGTTAAATATTATATAAAGCACATTTACATATATATAAGTCAGTTAAAAAACAACCAACTATATTATGTACACAAAAAAGATATAATATTCAGATTGACGAATAAAATCGTGAATATGGGAAAAAAACGAAAAATTTTCCGTATTGAAAATTTTCATTTGTTTTTATTCTATTGTACAAATTAACATAAATGATATTATCATCTAGAAAACAACTCTTCTGGTATATAAGCTACATATAGCTCTGCCAAAGTATATATATATGGTTCTTCTTTTGCATAAAATAAAAATTTAAAAGTTTATACAAAACTCTATTATTGGTTTTAAATAAAGTAATATGAACAAAAAAACTATTAAAAATACATTTAAAAAAACATGTTAAAATCGAATATTGTTCCAAGTCGCAGAGCTATTTGTAAAAATCTATAAACCAACTATATATAGCAGCTCTTCTTTGATGTGCGGTTATTATATTATATATTCTGCACAAGCGACTGCAATATTAACGAATATCATGTATAGAACATAATATTCTGGCTAAAGAAATTTTATCTGTTTTCATTAAAAATTCTTATAATAAATATTGTTAAATTGTATATATATTTTGTTATTTGTTCTTATTATTTGTTATTTTATGCATTTTTTTCTAGTTTTGAAAAATAAATAACTTAAGAGTCTAAATACTATAATATTTTTCTCCTATTCGATATAACTATAAGACGCGAATAACACATAACAGCACGAGATCATTGTAAGAATATTAAATTTAATTTTATTCAAGTTATTTGTATATTTAGTTATTTTCGAAACACAAAACAAAAAATTAGTTGTAATCTCTATTTTTTTATAATTTAAAAAGAATAGTCAAAACAAAGGTTCGTTTCTTAAGTCTTTCGTTTTTTTGCTGTAATTATCTCATGTAATATTAATTGTTAAAGTGATATATTTAATTTTTAAAGTTAATTGTGTTACTAACTATGTATATTTGTATTATATTTGCATATTAATTATTTGGAAAAACAAAAGTTTTAAAGAGACGAACCTGTTTTTTTCTTCTAAAAAGTGTTGCCATATGAAAGAATTTGGTAATTAATTTTAGGGATAATCAGAAAGAGTAAAAATTGTCGATTTAAAGGATGGAGTTTAACAATCAATAACTTAAACATTTTTTGATTTTTGTGGATTTTTTGAAGAAAAAAAAAACAAACAAAATGGTGCATTTATTCAATATGGCGACTATTGAGACCATTTGGCAATTTTAAAAAAATATTTATAAACCGATTTTTATGAAATTTAATTAAATTATTTAAGAAAATTTTAAAATTTCATGACAAATACAAAAAAAAAGTTATACTTGTCCAAATAATAACATAATTTTTCTTTAAATATTGGAATTTTATAGTCTTAAATCTTTTTATATTTAAAAAATAAAAAAATTTGTTAATATGTCGGATTTTATTTAATTTCCTTGTATCTTCATCATTTATTAATTGATTTTCATAAAACAAAATTTAACTTGTTAAGAAGATAGTAATTTATCAGAAAAAATATGTTTCCACGAATATACAATAAAATGGAGTCTTTATTCAAGATGGCGGCTTTGGAAATAGTTTAAGCTGTATCTCCGCTATATATAAACCGATTTCAATAAAACAAAGTTTATTATAATAAAAATTGAATGGCAAATTGAATGAGTTCAAAATTATGTTCATTTCCGCCATATTTTGAGTTTTTTTTGTTCAAAAATCTTATTTTATTTTTTTATCATATCCAATAATCTAAACGATGCATTTATTAAGTTAGTTAATTTAACCAACGCTTTTCTAGGGAGTTGCTTTAGGATCTGTCCAG
>JANSTW010043913.1:0-13825 GCA_027564275.1 Diadocidia ferruginosa
TAAAATTAAAAGATTATGCTATTAATTACTAATTATAATTGTTGTTTAGTTTTTTTAATAATATGTTATATGACAAATAAAATAAATAATTTTTTAAATAGTTCACTAACTTTTGAGCAGATAAAAATTGTCTTTTGATATTTAAAATCAATTTTTTGAACAAGTTAAATTTTTAATTGGAATGAGAAATTAATAGAATTTGTAGAGCTTTAAATTCTCTACAAAATAAAAATTTTTTTTTTAATGTTATATGAGAAAATTTTTAAAAAGTTTAAAATGTACTTGCGTTTTTATATCGCTCTTAAAGATTGTGATAATACAAAAGCATAAAGTATGTTATAAAATAATGAGTTAAATATATAAATTAAGAATGTCGAAAATTGAAGATGGTTAAAAGTTTTTTTTTTCTGATTTAAGTGAAGGCGCCGTTCGGTAAAGAATTATTGCAATTGAATTTATGTAAAAATAAATGAAATTCGATGAAAAATGTGAAACAAAGCAGCCAAATTGTTCACCAACAATGCAGTGCCAAAACTTGCCGTATTGTAAGTCAAATTTCTGAAAATTTTTTTAATAATACTGTAGTATAAATATTTCTTAGCATTGATTTTCGTACCCTCCAACAAATATTTTTCATTACATCTAATATAAAACAAAATTTTGGGCTTTAGTTTGAATTTTTCAATTAAATATCAAAAAGGAATCCTACATTTTTAACAAACCGTGCTGCATCTTTTTCAATTGCATATTTTCCAAGCGCTTCGAATGCAACACGTAATGCAACATGTTCCATTTTGGAAGGCATTGTCGAACTTTTAATCGCTACAATTATTAGTTTCGTTGCAATTGAATTGGAGGAATTAATTGGTGATGGATTTATGAAAGACTCACTCTGGCTGCTATCAATTAATTGAATAACTTTACTATCTGGATTTTTATTTTTTGTACTTCTTTTATTAGTTGTCATCATTTCTGTCTGGAAAATTACTGAGTATATTCTTACCAAAACTAAAATAAAATAAAATTTTTCAATCCGATATTCTTACTTTATTCTGTTTTTTTCTATTTGTTGCAAAATTAATGTTTTAATTTTAATGGCTAAAGATAATTATTTTAAATAAACCTTTTCTTATCAAGTATTAAATTTGTATGGCAATCGAAGATTTTTTTAGTTAATTTTGTTCTAATATTTTTCTTACATGATTCTAGTTTTTCGTTTTATAAGTAAAATCAACAATTAAAAAAGTTTAACAGCCAAATTTTTCGGTTTTATAATTAAAGTAGAAGCTACGCTAAGTTGGATCCATTATTACTAGAAAATATGTGAGACGTTAAAATAAGCAAGTAACTTTTCAAATAAATAATTTCCTACAAATTGGTTGCAATATGAAACTCAATTTTATACATTAATACGCGTATTAATAGTGACTCATTACAAAATTTCACTATATTATTGCTTATTTCGTAAGGAAATATTTTTAAGAAAAAAACAAATAACATAGCATTGTTTGTTTAATCGGGTAGAGATTTTTAATGTCAAAGTTGGTTCACGGAGTGGACATTTATGCAGTTATTGCTAGACCATAACAGTTTTCTCCCCGACAAGTTAAAACATCAAAAAATATTAAAATTGGAAACATTTCATCAATACATAGGTGGAACATTTTATATGGTAAAAAGAATTAATTTCATTATTAGTCTAAGCTCTCTTACAGATATTACTAATCTATAGAAAACAACTGAATCAAGTCAAAAATAGTCAAATTATGATTATTTTTTTGCGCTAATACAAATACCATTTAAAATAGTTTATAAAATAATGTAACTTTAACAACATTGGCCTTAACAATAACAGTTTACAAAATCTCTATTAAAAAATTGCAATAATTATAACAGATATTTTTTTAAAAACTGGGCGTTTTATTTCAAGAGTTAAATGTATTAATTTACTGAAGAAAAAAAGCTCATTCTTAAAAATTTTATAAACTGAAACTATCAAAAAAATTCAACAAAGGATCCAATAAGACATCATCCAAATGTTCCTTCTTTTGTCCATTGGTTCCCGTTTTCCTCTTTTCCCACCGAGAACAAAAATGCTCAAACAGTACTGATAATACAATCCAAACGTATTCACGAGGAATTGTTGAAAGCACAACTCGTAAAATACGCATACGCCGATGTGCGGGTATATCCATTAATGAAGAAGCAAAGACGCGAGTAATTTCGGAAAGTTTTTGTTGGAACTCAAAAATAGCCTAATAATAAATTGTGTTTAAATAAATGATAAGAAATGTTTTATAAAAATTAATAAAAAAAAACGAAAACCAGAAATAATTTTCTAACATCTTACTCACTTTAAAATTAACGATCATAAATAAAAATTTTATAATTAAATCTTTTCGATTAATAATAGCATATCTTTAAGCAATAATCGCATACCATAGGATTATTATTCGTTTTCCCGTTATCAGTTTTCAAAACTGAGCCAAACAATGCACATAAAGTGTCTTCAAATATTTTTAAAGTCATTTCATTGTCCCGTTTAATGATTCCATTGCCCATAAATGTAAATAAGGACATAAATTGTGATACAGTTTGACTCTAAAATATTTATTATTTAATATGAAGTAAAAAATAATCAAAAATTATTCTACAAAATCTAGATTAATTAAAGAAATACCGGAATAATAGGAGCAATTATTGTCAAGACTTTTAAGGTATTTGGCAATACATTCGGTGTGTGAGCAAAACGAATCAACTTTACTAAAGCATCCAAAATAAAACTATCAACAATTGGAGTTTCTAAATATCAAAAATTTTAACAATTTTATTTAAAAAAAATTGAAGTTACTTGATCTTTCCAAAATTTTAACAATTAATCCTAAGCACAATTGTTGAATATAAGCAGACGCGTCTTTATCAGCTGTTGACACAGATCCTGAATTGTTCATAATAATACATTGTTCTCTACAAATAAAAATTTCGGTTGAACATTTGTTTCATAACTTTTATTGTCTCAGTTAATAACTTTTTTTAACATGCTGACAAAATACACATTTTTTGTCATATCTTTAAGAGTTACAATCCTCAAATAGATAAAATACTCAAATCAACGTAGAATATAATAAACTAATCTTATTCGACTTCTAATTTTATTGGGCTTATATTCTTGGCTCTTTCTGAAGTTGATGATTTCTTTGAGATAATGTTGATTTTCCAAATACAAAAGTGTTGTGACTATATCTCTCTTAAATTGTACAATCTTAATATTACAGTCATTGAGTAATTTGTAAAAATCCAAAATGTTGATTCCAACAACTTGAGTAAAAATATGAGAAAAGATAAAAAAATCAAGTGATTAGGGGAAAACATTTTCTTGTAACATTTGCGAATCCATATGTATACCCGAAAATAAAATGTTTGGTTGAATTTGTTAAAAAAAGGCGTGTTCAACAAGTTAAAATTCAATAGTTGGAAAAATATTTTTTTTAAAAAGTTATGAAAACTCACTTTTCAATTAATTGAAACAATTTTTTGACCATTAAAGGAATTAAGAAAGGCGCAAAATTTTCATCAGGAAAAAGGCTGAAAATTTCCAGTACAATAAGGATCCGACGTTCGCATTGATCACAAGTTTCACCCGCAAAAATATCCGCAATGTGTTCTTCCGTTGATTTTATAACTAATCTTGAACGCTTTAGAGATGGCTCAAAATTTACCAAATCAGATAGTAAAGTTGTCATTATTTCAAGTCTGACTTTAATCTAAAAAACATAATGCAAAAATGACAACTTCACAAAAAAATATAAGTTGTTACTTATATTTTAATAATAAAGTTAAAACTTTGAAAATAAAAAAATAACCTGAGCAAGTGCAACTTTAAGTTTAGCTTTCGAAAAAAATTTTGGATTGCGAGAAGCAAATAAAACAGCTTTGAGGAAAAATTCTTCTAAATCTTCGCTCGATTGCTTTTTCAAGTAGCTCGGCTGACTTAATGCATCTAAGCTCCATTCTAGTGTATCAGGATCAACTTTTTCTTCAAGCATCTTTAAAATTTTAAGGACAGATTTACAAAAGGGTTGACGATGTTCAACAACTTGAGCTTGTGCGTTTTTCATTTTTTCTTCCGCCTAAAATTTATAATAATAAAGTACTACTTCTATTTAATTTATAAAAAAATACCGTTAAGAGATTTTCTTCATCAATTTTTACTTCAGATACTAAAGCTGGATCCTCATATAAAACAAATGACTTTGAACAACAACTGCTCGTACGTCTACGACGCGGTTTTTTAATACTCATTTCGCCTACCTTAATTCATTTTAGTAAAATAACGGCTGCAAATCTTATTAAAAAAAACCTCATAAAGCTCAATTTGACACAAAGTCATTAGTTGATCTAATATTGATTTATCCCTAACTATCCATTCCGCACGAATTATGTCAAATTCAGTTGAAAATCTAAAGCCAATACAATTTAAAAAATATTTTTAAACAAAGCTAAATTCTTTAAAAAGTAACAATAAAGTTCTTTTGTGAAGCAAACTTTTTTGATAAAAAATATACAGTTAAAGTTAGCAGAAAAAATTTCGACTAGTTAATTAACTAAAAAATATTACCTTTCCAAGTTAAAAATAGTTCAGATTAATTTTTAAACATTTATTAAGGTATGATTTTAAGCTCTCAAAAATTTTTCCAACATACAAACCTGATCACAATAGCGCGAACATGTTTTCGTAAATGAAACAAAATCTTTTCTTCAGCTGATTCCCCATTCTTAATAATACTTAAAAATTCCAATAAAGATTTAATAAAGCCAGTTGCGTTTTCACTACCCATTTTTTCCAAATCTAAAACATCAACCATAAACGTAGCTATAAGCTTTTGTTCTTCTTTATCCAATTCTGAAAAAATTGAATTATAATCAAAGCAATATAATGATATAAATCTTTTTTTACATTAAACAAACACGTTAAAAAATTTGACATAATCATCTTAAAAAATTACCGGTACTTAGAATTGAAAAAAGAGAATTCCAAAATGCAGTAAGGAAAGCAGAAATATCATAACCTTCCATACGCTTGCATAGTGATGCAACCAAATCTAATTCTTCAGAATTGTGTAAAAGCTTCAACACTGATCTAAATTAAAGTAATTAAGATAACATTAAAATTTGCATTATAAATGAAAATAACAAAC
This sequence comes from Diadocidia ferruginosa, assembly GCA_027564275.1. Classification (NCBI taxonomy): domain Eukaryota; kingdom Metazoa; phylum Arthropoda; class Insecta; order Diptera; family Diadocidiidae; genus Diadocidia; species Diadocidia ferruginosa. The sequence continues at coordinate 5,199 of JANSTW010043913.1, forward strand.
TTTCGTGGCAAAGAGAATGTTTTTTGCGTTTGACAAATAACAATAGCAGTGTCCAAAGCAATTTCAAGCCATGGTTTTTTAATTTTCTAAAATTTCCTAATTTATATTTCACTTTCAATTATTTTCGGTTTTGTTATCAGTCTATAGGGTCATAAAAAATAATTGTTTTTAAAAAAACAGTTTTTATTCTACTTTAGTTTCAAATAAAATACTCAAGAAAAATTTCAACTGTATATAACAATTAAAAAAATAAGGAATAAATAATGGAATTACCAAAAGCGTCAGTTTCAAAATGTTTAACAACACATCTTCAGTAAGTTGACTAGAAAGTACAATTCTTGTTGTAATCATCATTCCAGCACATTTAAACGGCACAACTTTTGATCTAAATTACAAACAATTGTTAAATACGCGAAATTCTATAAAGTTATAAGGAACTTGTTTCAAGAAATATATAACAATGGTCATAAAAAAGTTTCAAAAGAATCATAAATTACAACGCGTTTAATCAAGAAAATGTCTATTAAAAACTTTACTTTAAAGCCAGTCCTACGTACGGCATAGCTCGTGCTACTAATTGATTACTGACTTTTGAAGAATTCTCAAATAAATTAACCATAAACGAAGCAAAAAATGTAAAACTCGGTTGTAAGTGCTCCATTGCATAATTTTCACCAACCAACTAAACGTAAAAGATTAAATTTAAAAAGCGTAAGAAATAATCTACGAATTATTTTCACCAATTACAATCCACAAACAAAGTATTAACATGAACCATTATATTTCACAATTACAAAGATGAAAAACTCACTTTAATCGAATTGACTAAGTAGTTTGAATAAGCTGGGATAAGAAAGAAACTGTTATTAGAAAAGCAAACTTTCATTAAAACATTCATCGGTATTGGAATTGCGCTTTTAGCGTATTCCTCCGTAAAATTCCAATCCGAATTTTGAAAACGAATAATTTTTAACAGCCGACCATATGAGTTTGAAGTGTGATAAGGCAAAAAAGCAAGAGCCAAAAGTTCTCCATTATACGTGTGAATCTAAAAATAAATGAGCAAATAAGGCTTTATTCAAAGCAAAATATCCAAAAAAATCTCTAAAATATAATCTCAAACAATTTACCCGATACTTGTGGATCAACCATTCTAAAACTTGTTTACATGAAAAATGATGAAAATATGGCGATAAACGAACAATAAAACGTTCTAAAGTTTTGCTAAGTTCCTCATTTTCTTCTTTTTGTAAGAGTGCTCGATTAAACTCAAGCTTTGAATCTTCAAAAAGCTCTGCTTCATACGAATCAAATTGACTGTCAAGTTTGCATAAATGTGAAAGACCACTAAGCCCTAAAAATAAAGCTTCAATAAATATAATGTTGCTAAAAAATGTTTTCATACTATAATTCAACAGTTGACATTAAACACCATAAAAAGTTTTTAGCTTTATAAACGTCAAAAAAAAACTAACAGTTAAATTTTTTGTTTTTAATGATTAATTAAAATTAGCCCAAATACTATTCTCAAAGACACCTTAAAGAAACAAACCAACCAAGTTTACTTTTCGTACTTCCTATTTATTACCAAATTAAAAAAAAAACATTTACCGATATCATAAAACTCTTCACGCGAATAATTTGGAGCTTCTTTATCATCAAACAACAATGAAGAATAATCCCTTTTGGAGGCTAAACTTTGAGCCGACGGATCGCCCTTTAGACGCTTCAATTGTAGTTCGAGAGACGTCATTTTTTTGCGTCTAAATTTATGTTATAAAAAATGTACAAAAAATTACTTTGAGCAATATTTTATACAAGTAATAAAAAAAGCAGCCATTTTCGCCCATAAAAGTCATGTATTTGTATAATAAGTACCACGCATATTTATATTTTAGAAATTTTCCCATCATAAAAAATCAATAGTAGCGCAAAATTTGAATCAGTATTCTACGCTTATTTAAAATTTGGCGATTTTATTTCTACATGCAAAGGAGTGAATTAAATATACTAACAAGTTTGATATTATAACACTTACAGATATCTTTATTACTGCAAGGTTAAGATAAATTTAGTTAAATTAAAGTTAAAAAGCTTATTTTTGAACGTTTTATCTTCTTTTCCGTTACAGCTATGGTTTCAAAAAATGCCTCTAAAAAATTCTACTTAATTATGTTAGCAAAAAACAAGCTACAAATCAAATGACGCAATGTTTATATCAATTTTGCACTAAAAAAGAAGATAGTCAAAAATTATTTGGCCTTTTGTTTAGGCGAAGATGGAAAAATTTTTTGAGTATTGTGAAAAAAGCGCTAAAAAATAAACATCAGAAAGCCAAAAACACTTTTTTAAACTTGAAAATAATGTTTTTTGACTTGCCAAGAAAAAATTGTGTTGAGAGCGAATTATAATCAAATATAAACCTTTATTAATTAAAAAAAAACAACTGAAATTTACCTAAACAATTCTGATGAAACAAAACAAAAATATTGTGTTTTTATTTGTATATGGCCTTCGCTAGTATCAAAAAATAGATAATCTGAAAATGATGGGGAGGAAGATCAACAACCTTAAACAACCTTAAACAAGCTTAACGAAACAAACAATAAGAGATTTTTGTATAAGAAATTTGTTAAAAAATCAAGAAGTTATACCAAAATCAGTTAGAGATTTAATTCCTTCCTCAAAATGCATATCTAAAGTTTACACAGAAAGTTACTTTTAGTCTTAAAGAAAATCACTGAAATCCGTGTTGTTTTTGATTGAGTATTCTTATTAAAGACTTGAATTGTACAGAAAAGTTTAAATGTGCAAGGTCCAGAATATGTGCTCTTGATTTTTTTATTTTTTTTATTTGAACTTCTTTATCATAACTTATATGTCAAATTCAGCAGATAATTTATCTACTCAGAACATTTCTTAACATTAAAAAGTTAAGAATTTGCGTTGGAAGTTATGAAATACATATTGTTGCACATCCAAATTTTGATTCATACAAACAAAATTTTAAACCATTACTTAGAATTTAGTTTCTAATTTTACACTTGCCAAATTTTGTACAGGGATATAAAGTAAATAAAATACAAATTTTGCTCAAGTTTACATTTTAATTAGTTTTTATTAAAAATACTTTAAAAATTGTTTGGATTTTTATTTTTAACTCCCTCAAAAAAAGATTTAATATAAACTTATATAAACTCCTTGGCTAAGTTATTTTTCGTATTCTATCTTTGTCAATACTTCTTGCTTTAAAATTACCCTTTTCTATTTTTTTATAAATTCTTAATTATTGCTTTTTAAAATTATAATTTTAGTTATAATATTTTAATGCATTGAGGACATCGACTCTTTCTTTTTGTGTACTATTTAAGACCAAAAGCATTTTCAATAAATTTTTTTCGTGCTTAACAGGTCATTATAGATAAGTTTGCACATAATAAGCAAAATGGCAGACAATAATTTAACATACTTAAATTTTTTTATATAATCTCGAAAAATAATATTGTTATGTTTTCTCTGTTTTTACAGAAAATTTTTTACGAAACTTAATAGAAATATTGTTATGCAGGTGGTCTTCAACGTGTTAACTTAATTTGCACACTATTTCCGGTTTTATTTTGCAAAAAATTTGGCAAATATTATAATTCTATTTTTTAATGGTTTTTTTTCATGAACTTTTATAAGTACAAGTAAATATAAAAGCTTTTGGTTTGTTTATTGAAAATAATTTGTTTGTATACGAAAATTTGTTCAAATATTTTATTTGACTTTTTATTCATATAAAGAAACGAAAAAACTTTAGCCAAGAAGTGAAAATCTTGCAATTAAAATAAGGTAATTTTCCAAAATACGATAGACATTTGACAAAGAAATTGTTACATAATATCAAATTGTTGGGTACGCTTACTTTTATATCAGCATTTCTAAATGATACACTTTTGAAAACAATCTCTAATGTTCTATATTGCAATTTTTTAAATGAGTTTGTGCAACGTCCGCAAACTCGGCACCAAGGTCAGCCCATGCCTTTTGAGTCGCACTATCGAGCGTGGTTTTACTTTGGTTTTCAAAATAGCCAACCAATACCGTCCAGAAAGCCTAAAAATTTACGATTAAGTATATACGTTGCATAATTGTTTTCTCGACTCAAATTGACATTATATTAAAAAAATGTTTACTAAAATGGTTTTTTTTATTTTTTCGGAGCAATCTTTTGTTTTATCTAAGGCTTATATTTTGAAAATTTAGTTTTTTGATATTAGATTTATATTAAATATCAAAGAAAAACAACTCACTTTCCATAGAGAGCCCTCCATACGATATTGACGATGACGATTTACAGTTTCACGAATGTATGCGTGAAAGGTTGAAACATCATCGAATATTTTTACACAAATATGTATTGCAAGTAAAATACGCTGACCTTGTTTGGCGAAGCGATCACTTTTTTGCACATCTTCAGCTGTATAATTTTGTGCGCCCTTAAAATAAATGCGCAAGTCAGGGTAGTTTGTGAAGAAACTAAAATAATTTCCTACTTTGAGCTTATCAATCTTGCACACTTTATACTTTTTATAAATTTACAATTAAAACATTTTTTCTAAATTTTTTTTTAATTTTTGCCCTTCACAAATCCAATGTTTCCTTGTAATGTAGTGGCTTTCTGAATGAAAAGAGGGAAATAATGAGTTCAATCACTTTATGAATATTTTTTTTTTCAAAGTAAAAAAATATGCAAAGTGAAACATTTTAATTACATGAAAAGACAGCTCTAAAAATTCTCTAACAAAATCAAAGTTTAATACGTTCGCGACAATAAGACATCCACCGTATATTATATCTTTTAATTAGATTTTTTTGCTATTTTAAAAAGTATAATTTTTATCAAAAAAATTAAAAATATGTTTAGTCCAGTGATATGATATTGTTGTAAAAAATGAAATATTTTTATTTTTATTTAACATTTTTTATGATTTTTCTGAAAAAAAGATAAACAAAAAAATTTATCATTTAATTACTACAATATGTTTTTACGCAAATCGTGATTTTATCTGCTGTACGTGTTACATGTATAATTTTGTCTATATTATTTATAATAATTCACACAACGTAATTCACAATTCGTTTAGTATTTTGCTTTGGACCTGGTACTTTTTCCAACGTATGCTTAGCTAATAAACTTGAAGATCTATTTAAAGGCCAAATTAAATTTAATGCTATATTTTTTCGAAAATCTGTAATAATTTTTGTAAAATTACATTTGTTATAAATCTACCAGGCATTGGTTTATGAGGTGAAAAAACAACCGAATGTACCATTTAGTTGTTTTACGAATAAATGGATTATACGCACAAACTTGGTTAGAAATACCAACACATTTGTTACTGTTGTTGTACTCCAAAATTATTTCTAGCTTTCCATTAATAAAAGAGTCGTCATGAAATTTTGATAAAACTAAAACATCGCGTATATCACGCTATTTCATGATAGTTACCCCTCTCTGATTCTGTGCAACATTATATTTAGCACGTTTCAATTTCGTTTCAAAACTGCTTTTAAATTTCATTTTTGAAATTTTTTAATCGTCCCAATCAAATTCGTTTTTCGATTTAACAACTTCTCTCCAAGATCAATACTAGTGTACCAATTATATGTAAACAAATTACAACCTTGATCAAGTAAATTCGACATTAATTCACAGTTTATGCTACAGAACCTGACTTGCTATCAATTTTTTTAGCATAAATTTTAAATCTATATGTGTAACCATATTTGAAGCAAAGTTTAAACATTTTGATCCCATATTTATGTCATTTGTTAGGCAAATATTATCGGAATTTTAAGCAATCACGAAACGGAACCTTAAATTCATGAATACAAACGTTTTTTGTTGAATGAATTGCAAACTTAAATTTTTTACTAAGGAAATCCAAAAGTAGTTGTATTTTAAAAACTATTATTTGAATTGCTTATATCTTTATCGTCAGCGACGTGCAAATTTGTTAACAATGCCTCAAATCTTTGCCTGAGCAAAAAAAACAATGTTTGGCATTGTCTTTAGCATTTTATCTGCGGAACAATAATTTAATAGTTTAAGAAACTTTACAATTCCCATAAAAAAATTAATCCAAAAAACTTATTTATTTCATCCGCGTCAGTACCAATAATGTACTTAAAAAACAATAATGTTGAAAATAAACATTTCATGTTGCTCAAAATATAAATGTTACTTTTTTCTTTATAAAATTAACTCATCTGTTTAAAAACACTACAAAGTAGTCGTTAAAATAATAGAAAACAAAGTTTACATATACGAAAGCACGTAAATTTAAACAATTTTTTAGTACAAATTTGTTTATTTTTTAGTGCAAATTTGTGGTAAGAATAAGCATAAAAACGTAAAAAATTCTTTTTTATAAACCAAAATGAATAATTTTTTGATAGAACTTTTTTTATATGTACAGTCATAGACAAAAATGTTTATTTCTATCTTAAAAAAAATTAAATTTTACAGTTGAATTGAAATTAAATTAAAAACATATTTAAGTATTATGAATCTTCAACCTTTTTTATTTTAACACCTAAATTAAAAAATATTATTTGTTGTAACTAATAGAAACGCTAAACTATTAAAATTCATTAACATTTTTTTAACATAGAGATAAACACTTTTGTTCATACCTGCATATGTAACTTTTTTATGTTAAGCTTCCAAAAAAAACTAATTAAGCTATTTTTTGCTTAATAATGTTTCTAAAACCACAAAAAATTTAAAATTTGTAAAGAAACTAAAAAAATTTCTTATTTTAAGCTTATTAATTTTGCACGTTTTACACTTTTTATTAATTCACGGTTAGAATTGTGATAAATAAAATTATTTTAATAATTAATTTTTCTATAGTTTTTTTGAGCCATTTTACGTTATAATTTTTACTCACTATTTATAAAAGTCAAGTCCATATTGAATATTGTCTTCTGTTTCACCAAGAAGGCACGCTTTCATCGATTCATTGCAAAGACGTTGAATTTCAGTGCGATTAGCCACTATTGATTTTTCCATTTTTTTTGTGTTGTTATTGCTAAATTTAATATAAAAAATTATAATATTGTAAGTTAATGTACTAAAAAACAATATGAAAGTTTTTCAAATAAATCTTTTTTATTGTATTGTTTTCATCTTTTTAATAGACCAAAATAAATAATTTTTTGACAGAACCTTCCTCATGTATATCTTACTTTATATTTTGGGTTTTCAAAAAACCGATTAAAGGACGCGTAACACGCAGTACAAATTTTTCTCAACTGAATTTTTCCAAAAAATACGTCCTTTAAGTCTTTTAACTTTTGCTTAATAATGCTACTAAAACCATAAAAAAAATTCAAAATTTGTGAAAAAACTATATTTTTTGTTAAAAAAGTTCATAAAATTGATTAATTTTTAAAAATGGCTAAGAGCCAAACACCAATCCATTAACGTACGCAAGAAAAATGCGCAAAGAGATTCACGACTATTCTTTATTCTTTTAAAAATATATGCGGAAGTAAATAATTTTACCTATTTAAACAGACATAAAAAGGGTAAAATTAGTTTAAAAAAAGAGGAAATGGTTATTTGGTATAATTAAATTTTATCTTTTGCCCCTTGGTTAATTTTTTTGTGAGCCTTTTTTAAACAAAGACTATATAAAATAAGTTTGAAATATAACAAAGTTGAAGTAAAAATTTGGAAAGAATGAAAACACATGGCAACGGGTTATTTCAGAAAAATCGATTTTACATCAATAAAAGATTTAAAAGATGTATAATCATAAATTAATTGTATGTTTTGACTGGACTCAAATCGACATTATGTATAAGAAAATTTGTACTAAACTAGTCTTTTTTTGACAAAAACTAAGTATTGGAGCACATTTGCTATAGACTTGTATATTAACACTTAATTTTAGATCTAAAAAATATATAACACCAATTGTAAATCTATTTATCTGAAATAAAAAATATTTTGCAACGTTTTTCTCAATTTACTTGTAATAAATGATGTCTTTTTAAAATTTGATCTCTATATATATTAAAAATTTAATCCAGCAATAAAACTCTCATATGGCAACAATTTTATTTGTTTTACGCATCATTGGACTTATCGAATTTCCATTTTTTTAATAATAAATACATATGAATTTATTAAAGTGGTGTTATAGTTATGTGGAATAATAAGGTTTTTTAACCATAACATATTAGATATTAGTGTAAAAAATTTAATACTTACTTTTCACTAAAACATGACTAACTTTTTTGGTTATAATATAATTATATGGAGCATTATATAAAAATTTTCAAAAAAAATCTTTTATTAATACCATCGTTTTTTTTATCATACATTTCATATTGTAAAAATAGTGTCAAACTAATAGTTTCAACTTGAATTTCGTTCAATAACTTTTAGACGGTTCATCATAAAAGAGAAATAAAAATGTTCTTTAAAATATTGGGGAGGGAGGTGAAGAAAAATTTGAGCTTTGAATATGACTTAAGTAGTTTGAATAAGCTGGAATAAGAAAGAAACTGTTATTAGAAAAGCAAACTTTCATTAAAACATTCATCGGTATTGGAATTGCGCTTTTAGCGTA